>JAAXYW010000209.1:0-50350 GCA_036851895.1 Orthonychiurus folsomi
GACTAATACATAATGGTTCTGGAATATATCTAGCTTTTTATAGCCCATAATGTAGGCTATAATAGTAATCGCTCTAATAAACGATCGAGGAGCAAGGCGCAGTCTTATTTTCTACTACTAGCTTACTACTTTTGCATTCCTTATTTTTCTTTTTTAATTAAGCATACCACCGTCCGGGGCAACAGTTTCACTGTTTTCAGTTCAAATGGAGGTAGGTAATGCTATAAATTTAACTTATTGATTAAGTCGATTGTTATTATACTTAAGAATTGAATTGGTTCAATAATGGGTAAATAGCTTGAATAAAATAGTAGTAAAATCAATTTATTTTCGATCACTGCCTCTTAATTGAGGTTGCCTTTTAGATACAGTATCCATCATAGGATTTTTACATTCAAGAATCGGGTTAAATAAAACATCTTGCTGTTAAAAAACGATTACATAATCTTAGAATTGTAATTGTCGGCAATAATTTTTTATATCGTAATTTCCAGTCCACTTTTAATTTTTCCAATAAACTTATTATATACCTAGTTTATATTTTTGTTTCCGTCACCCATTTTGTGTGTGATTGTCAATATCATTCACAGTTTCATCAGTTGTGAATAAAGGCTTTGCTTTGTTGGCCTCAACAAATTGAGGAAGAATAGATCTCCCTCTCCATCAAGGGGAGTAGAACATATGGGCTAGGAATGTGGTTTCTTGGAAAGAGAAGGGCGGGAGAGGGGGTGATGGTGGAGTTGGTCCCTTCCTTTTAAATTTGGACTCGGAAAAGAGCGAGTGGGGCTCGGAGCCCAAATTCACCAAAGACCTTCGTTACACTACAACTGAACTTCATTCCAGTCCAACACTCCAGGGGAGAGAGCCACGGTTTCTTGGAGTGGGACAAACACATACAACTCTAATACAAATCAAGTTTAAATCAAACACCTATTTTAAAATACAATTAACTAGTTCATTCAAAAAATATTTTACAAGTTCTACTTCCTGTGACATATTTCGGATTTGAAGTTTCCTCATAGCCAACTCTAAAGGCTTAAAGGTTTTGTTTACCAGTACTGGAATTCCAATTATTTTGCAAGAGCGGAAGGAAAATTGTAATGTGACCTAATTTCTGACTTGGAACCCCAAGTTAAAGTTTGGTGGACTTGGGTAGAACTTGTTTTTCTTCGGGAATCACTGTTCCCGCTACACTAAATTTATATTACCAAGGAACTGAAGACTTCCTAGAAGTCTTAAAATCCAACCAAAATTGAAGTTTGTGTTGTTAATGCAGTGCATCAAGGTGAGAGTCAGCAATCTAGCGATCTGGAATTAATAGTGGTCAGTATGGGTTCAACCCGCAACATTCCTCAGGATAAGGTATGTTATATGGTTTTGGAATTATATTCTTTTTATTGGATAAAAAATAACTTCAGCGCATTTATAGTGCAATTTAATAGCGCTGCCTCGTCTTGTCACTCATTTGAGCAATTGTGTTTCATTACGGAATGACGGATTTGATTGCCAATTTGTTATTAGGCGTTTAACTTCCTTTGGAGTATTTACTGCAATACAAATTCCTTTGATTGAATCATCAAGGCATTTTGTAATTGAGAGCGTATGTGTTGAAAATTGAGTTACGCGTGCTATTTTGACAAATTATTAGATTTTAATCAGATCCCAGAAGAAAAGGGATTAAAATCGAACACTTTTATTAAAGGTATTTGGTATTGCACTGCGAATATAGGTGTGGGTGTTGATTAAATTATATTATGGATTTGCACAAACCTTGGTGTGTTGTATATTTGGAAGTATGTGGGCATTACGACTTTGTCACGAGATCCATGGCTGGGCTATTATTTTGTAACTTTACTTTCGTGTCTTAGAATTCTTACTTCACCATGCATGCACCAGCTGGACTGGACACATGCCAGGTTCCTGATGTACACTACGTCAGAAGTTAATGGAGGGTTTACTTACGAATCGTTGATTAATAATTTCTCGTCCTTTGATTATTTATGTGTATCAGCTTGCATCGTCCGAATGTTCTTTTCTCTGTTGCAGCAGCATGGATAGGAGAAACTATAATAGATTACGATAGGATTGCATGGAATTGAAAACCACTACAAACTAGGTCAATGTCAGTATTCTTGTGGTGAATTTTGCAACTTGGGTTACTTCATGTTTTCGATATCCTATGCTCTATAGATATTGAGCTATAGTTGGCAATAATGCTAACACTTTATTATAATACGACATTGGCTTAAGTAATAATAATACCCCCACCACGAAGGAGGTCAGGAATCTTAAATTTGACATTTGTTGTACATTCATTAAAACGTGCTTTATAATTAAAATCTTGTTTTAAGAATGTTGAGATGCATGTAAATTTTTAAATAGCATCAACGTTGCATTTGTGTTTTGGCTTGAAACAGTTTTGAATTTGGTAAGTTAATGTTGGTAGAAACGGTTAATTCACATTTCCTGATTCATGAAGAATGGAAAATTACACGTTATAATTCATGATTAGACGTGTTGTTCCCCCTAAAAATAATTCCACTTTCCCTGTTGTGTACTGATATGATAGTTGGAAGTTTTGGGTGAATTCCAACTATCAAAATCACAAAACTGATTTCGCTTGCTTGCTCCAAAGTTGCCTGCTTTGGATGCAAGAGAAACAAAATATAATTGATGATGGAAATGAATCTTGCAAGCTATGCATCCCATACCTGAGAAGAATTAGAAATTATTACGTCAGTGCACACAGATGGTATAGCACAAGGTCAAGCTGAGGAGTCAGCTCCCATACTAATTTATGTATAATTGGACAGAAGCCTTGTTTGATTGGTCCACTAAAATCCCGTCATTTTGCTTAAGTAATAAATTCCATAATTTCCGCAATGTAAGGTTCAACATAAGAATTTAGGAGTTTCCACGGCTATAATTTTGATACGCATCAGATGCGGCCCGTGTTGAAAAATGAAAGACGACGGCAATGTTACGAGGACGGATGGACTCTTCAGGTATTGTCACAGTAGTCACAGTGAGTGCACACACAACTCAAGGGTTTGATTATTTTAGTGGTGGTTGTGAACACTTGTGTTGACAATGATTACTGAGGAGGGATACTTACTTACGTTTGCCCTGCCTAATGAATGGAGAAGGCAAAAAAAATTCTGGTATAATCACATTACCCTCATCCTGTCGCCTTGACTTCTTTCTTTTGTATCATCAAATTTTCGCACCACGCCAATCCTCTTAAAGATTCGAGGACTCCTACCATCACTTGGGTGTACAACTTTACAACAGATAGGTGTCAAGTTTGCTCTACGCCATGTCATAATACCATTTGCTTGGATTAGTCGTGCGTAATAAACTGTTCAAAAACTAAGCATGTAAAATGTCTTATAATGTTCCTCCCATGAATTTACGTTGGTGCGTTTAGTTAAATGACATGCCTTGTCGACCTCAAGGGATCCTTTTGGCATTACCAACTGTTTATAGGCTTATTAAATTACAATCCTACCTAATCCATTCATGCCGATTGAACTCATGCTCAGATAATCATTTCAATTTGAAACGCTTGTGTCAAAGAAATTTAAAATTTGTAGCACAGTTTACAAAAAGTTTTACTGAAATGTGGGGGTTGTTTTCTTAAATGGTATCTTAAGCATTCGTAGCTAGATATGTTCCGTTTTAATTTCAATAACCGAGCAAATTTAAAAATTCTAAAGTAGACTCATTAACTAAAGAAGCAACTAAGCTCAAAACTTAGTTGTGTCATATAATACCAAAACAAAATTAGCAAATTTGCAAGTAGATTCAATCCTACGACCAGACCACCTGAGATCTTTTGCTGCCGTATTTGATTTTATTCAGGCACAGTAAGTGCACAAGGGCAAGCTCTAGTTTTCGTGAGAATCAAAACCTGTCCAATTCCTAATCTTTTTTTGCCAAGTGAACTTCATTTTTATATTCATTCTCAATCTAACCTATTTGGCACCTAGCAAAAAGTAATATCAGAGAAAAGGCACACAAACGGATCTTTGAAACTTCGTCTGAGTCTTGCCTGTTCTAAATGACACCAAAAAAAAATTCGTAGAACGGAAATACAAGACTTCTGAGTGAGCAATAAGCATTCTAAGTTATTTCTTAAGAAATGAGAAGTACCATTTGGGCTTCTACACCCTAACACAAACAAACTTAATAGCATTTAATCTTTTCCTGATTAAGGATATTATTGAATGGAAAATAACAGGCGGGAGGCGTGGGCATAACTGCTTTGTTCTGAAAACAGCTTGTCAAGAACGCAGGGATGTAAGATCCTAACATGCCGCCTAACGGCTTGACACTACCAAGGGAATTTGTTATGACTAGAGTTAGTTGTGTGACACGAATATTCAAACGCCGTAAATGATTCATTTCATTGGAAACGCGTGTACAAATTAAATAAATTACTCAATAAGTTAAGTTGGAAAATCGGCTTTAAGAATTCGAGGGAAAAAGGAATTATTGACCATAAGCTCAGGATGGGGGTTTAGTCTAACCAACACGGTTTAGAAAAAATTTAAAAAAAGCTAACAAATGATGACAGGGTATTCTGATTTTACTTACATACTGTTGGAATGAACCACAAAAAGAATATTCCTACGTGAGGTAGACATTTGAACTAACGTCAATCGTTAGCGTCAAATTATATTGGAAATCGTAATCCTTACAAATTACTGAAATAGCTCAGATTGTTCAGACATTGATTATTGTGAATAGTGGGGTTTCCAGAATGACGTTATACTGGCCCTTGGCCCTACTGCGACAGAATTAGTCAATCGATCCGATGCCGGGTAGGAAAGGTTGTCTTCGGATTTTGGTTCCAAATATCCAGTATCAATTGCCCTTGATGTTTGACTTGTATTAGTATCTGGGTATAATGAATTTGAGCCTAAATTATAATTATATTGTCACTTCCTTCCTCCTTTGAGCAATTTCACTCGGAAGAATGGAGCAATTAGTTTTGTTCATGAATTCCTAACCATCCATGCTAAAAACTAAAGGAAAAGGATAAGAAGGGGGCTGGGGAGCATGGACCAATTACCAAATCACTGCATGGATTGTTTTAGCTTCACAAAGAACGCAATTAGGAATGTCCTTTGTTCGTAATTGTGTTCTAATTAGGAGGGAGAAAAACATAGACCGGAACCGCTGAAATTAGTGTGTATAAATATGCACAACGGGCACCTTATGGTGGTGAAGGTCATTAGTTTTACAGTCGATGGAATGGAATGGTTGTATGTATTTGAGCACCCGGAGGATAAAAGTGGTTAAATTTTATGGTCGCGTCTAGGGTTTGGGCAAGGGTGTGTTGACAGTTACATGTTAAATAAATAACACGTTTCACAGGTTTTCGGTTTAAATCCCTAAACAAAGGGATCCCAAAATTAGAATTTATTTTATTGTTTTTCTTTGTAAAGTAAAATTTCCTCATTTTAACGATTCAAATTATGCCACGCTGCGGTGCATTTACTAGAATATGACCATGATGATTCAGCTTTTTGTTATTTATGTTTTCCTGCATTTCCGGTTGTAACCAAATCGGATGGAAATTTGACTCCGTATATACTCCACCAGTCGCAAGAACATTACAGAGTTATTTGTGCTCTATTCTTGACTGTCAGGATGTATTCAAGGAAGACGGATCAAGATGGATGATTATGATATGATGTAAGTGAAACAAGGGAAGGTTGAAACTCATAGGTGGATATGGCAAATCTATCTTTGTAAAAGATTGGCATCTATTTTATATGCATATATTCAGTAGAATGGAGTTGCGTTAAATTCATGGGTTTTGCAGCCAAAGAGTCCTACTATAAACTTTGCTCCCATTCATCCAAATCCTCTATCAGATCAAAAGTTTTTAAGTAAACTAAAATGATATTGAGAGGAAGTAGCGGACACGGATGAGAGTCGTGCAGGAATCCGTTTTCCATGCGAGGAAAATCGGTGAAGCAGGAATACAAAGGGGAATTTTGTGAATCGATGGGATCCACTACCTCATCCACCACCCATTACTATTCATAGATTCATCTCGATACAAAATGACTTTTTATTTCGTGTTTAGAATTGCATATTTGTGCCGTTAATTTAAAAAAAAATGTGTACGGGTTAAAATGAGATAAGCGGCATTTTGTTATTCATAAATGCAAAATGTTTATCGTTTAATAGGAAAGTCAAATATTTCTGGAATTTGATGAAATGTAGTGTGGTGACTACATGGAATAAAGTATTATTCAACACGTTTATAGGGCAGTTGGACTGCACATCCGCTTACTACTAAAAAGACCGGTTAGTAGCCCAATCCCCTCACTTGCACAATCAGGGTCGAAAAAATTAAAAAGAAGTCATGGGCATAATGTAGAAGAGGGAGACAGGGAAGAAAAGTACATTCAACATTCGTTTTTAAATACTTGTGTCCCCAGAATTTTTGAATGCTTCCAAGAGGATGGGCGCAGCAGACCATTCAACGTGAAAATAATGCATTAATTAGATGGTAGTTGGCATAGAGATTAAATCATGTTGAATGAGGGAACACAGACACATAACCTGACTGAGTATGGGGAAGAACGTGACTTGGTAGGCGGGCAAGTCCTTCACACATGACTTGGAGTGCATCAAGCTGCTTCTTCCAAACGTTTCCAAAAAAAAAATTCCCCTGCTTCTTTTCTTTTTGGAAGCTTTACGATGGATGCAAAAGTTAATGTGCAGGAGATTCTTGGCTAAGATAAGGCAATCTTCCGTCTGATGCGGCCAGGCCTCCACTGGATATCTCTTTCTCAAGGACTTGAGCGAAATTTAAAAAAAATTGAATAAGGCACTATCTGTAGTCTGGGTACTACCAGGGAGGCAGATGCGGGGTCTCGGCTTTTTCAGAAGATTTGTCTTTGATGACGGAGGGAGGGAAGAATGTATGAACATAATATCTTGTGAATATAATTCAATTTGTGGGGGTTAGACTTGGATTCGGATAGGACCGACCGGATTTCGGTGATCCCTTATCGTGTCTTGTTCTCTAATTGACATCGTATATTCGCCCTTCGTCTTGCCTTTTGCCATTTTTTTGTTGAGAGTTTTACGACTGACGTAAAGTACTGAATACTGAGAAATATTGCTATTAGTTTTCTAACTATGCTCTTATAATGAACTTTTAGTCTAGATCCCTCTTGATTCACAAAGTTTTGACATGACGTATTTTACTTAAAATGTCCTGTCTTTTAAACCAAGGAACACTTTGAGACTCAATCAACAAAAATAGAATTGGACAGGGTCATGACGTTGATTCACATGACGAGTGACTACTTACATCGGTTGGCGTTCGCAGTTAACCATAATTATGACGTCACAAGAAAATTGTAATCCTTAGCGGCTGTGGCTGTGTCAATTTGTTTTACAGAGATAGATTCCTCACACTTTGCCAATTTTTGGTACAAGTTACATTTTACTTTTGTTCCTTGAAGTACAACATTCATTGTCAAAGGCAAAGATTAACCGTAGCATGGCATCCCTGTTTGAAAGCTATTTGATCACGTGGTTAAAAACATGTAAATGGGATGCGGGGGAAATGGTTATGGTATTGCAATCATGGTTGGTGCGTGTGGGACGTGAACCGTGACAAATGGATGGGTTAAAGAAGGACTCTGCTGTATATGCCATGGTTATAAAATGCCGTTTAATGGGTAAAACGTATGAGAGTGAGTCAATGATGTCAAGCAGTGTACTCTCTTATGCAATGCAAAATTACTCTTCTTCATTTTTCTTCATTTTTTTTTGCAAAGTGTAGTGTAGTGCAGCTTAGCTTTGCTTGAAACCACATTTTTATTCAGTGAAGCTAGAAGACCCCACCCGACCTTATTCACACAAACGGGACATGTTCCTTCCCTCATCGCCTTAATTTAGATTTATTGAAGACGAATAGTTTGTCTCATCATCCAAGCCCATTCCTCTTCGTATCGTAAGGATGGGGGAAGGAAGTACATAGGTTTGTTCCTACCTGGCTGGTCTATATTACATTTGTAATCTTTCTACTACTACTTCGCGTCTTCCCTTGATTTTGGGCGGAGGGTGGGATTACTTTCTGATGACAGGAGGATGGAAAGATGTTTTTAGCATTGTGAAGCTCATGTTCGAAGATGAAGCAAGATTAAGTTGTCTATTTACTTGGAACATGATCATCAATAATGTACGTACACGAAGGATGTGGATGTACGACGGAATGTAAAATCGGGTTGAAGGAGAATAGGAATTGAATATGAGAGTTGAAATTTGGGAACCGTGAAAATTTTTAATGGATACTGAGGGACAGATTACATGGTTCAGTTTAAGAAAAAAATCCATGTTGCTACCATATGTGCTCAAATTAATGTGAGGAGTGCAAATCATGTAAGCTCCTCCTGTGTGGCTGGCTTGGCTTGGTTTGTTTGCATGCTTTTGTGAAACTGGTTTTATGGAGAGTACTCGAAATTACGTGCATGATTCAACAAAATTTCTACGACTTCCTCATTTCCAAGTAATTCCCAGTCCCGGTTAATATTAGAATTGAGTGAATTTCTACTTCTGTGATTTAAAATGAAAATATGCGAATTGTAGGTAGCATTTCCTGACTCCATACATTTTATGTTGAGTTGAATCGATTTTCTATCGTTAAAAATTAATCGAATCACTTGTCAAATGGAAAAATTGTGCTTTTATTGAGTAATGAAATGTGGTGAATTGGAATTCTGAGAGCTCAAGGTTATATAATTGTACACAGAGGAAATCGATGGTTAAATATGCAACGATCAAATCAGTTGTTCTCATGATTTAATAGGACAATCAAATCGATTAGTACGCAATGATCAGCGAGAGTATATAAGTCAAGTGGTTTACTCAATAAATAAATCTTTCCATCTCATTTCTCTTTTTTCGACGTTCTTTATATAATTGCCAAAGCTGTTTGAGTTATTTTGTTGCCAAACGTTACGTGGAACGGGAACGGGGGAGGCTCACATAAAACCAAACGGCTTTGCTAATTTGAAGGACAAAGCGACGATGATGTTTTTGGTGCCTGGAACGCACAATGCATATGTATTTTGGTCATGTTGTTTTGCAGGCCAAAAATAAGCTTATTTGTTATTCGCTTATGTTTGAGTAAATAAAGTCGTGGATAGTTTTATTTATGGGCATGACAAGGGATTCCTAAGTGCTAATACTTATGTTTGGGATGGAATAACTATTTAAGCTTAGTAATGTTATTAAATTTTAGGATTTCCTTATTTTTCTCTTCAGGAAAATTCCACTACAATTACGAAATAAGTGCTGAACTTTTTATTATTAAATTTGAAAGCTTTTGCTACCCATTCTTGAGAGTAGGGTTGACACGAGAAAATGAATACAACTGTCAATTTCTTTCAAAATAATTATAGATAATTTCGATTAGCTTCAGAGGCGGCGAATGAATCTACCCTATTTGGTAGGATCATTGTCACGAAATAAATGAAGATGATTTCTAAATGATGACAGTAATAATTCCGCTGTTTACCTAATGGAATTGAATGCCGAAGTCTTTGTTTGAAGGAGAGGAATCATTATTACATTCGTGTACATTCTAATGTTCCATTAAGTACCGTCATATTGTTGGTTGATGCTCTACATGAGAGAAAATTCATTGTGTGTAAGTCGTTGTACAGACTAACCATGTGTGAAAGGTGGCATAGTTTCGTCGATTCCATTTTCAGTTGGGTCCGAACAAACTTTTTTTTTGTGCAATTAATTTTTTTTGGGAAACAGGTGTGGTAGGGATTTGAAAGGAAAGTTGAAAATTGGTTTGAACTAAAACGTGCAAGGAACTATGGAATTCCCCCGCCACTCCTCTGTGGCTTTTATGTAAGTGTGTCTATGTACGTAACTTTAGACGTGATGAGGTCTTTTGCGACAAAATAACGTGATACATCCGGGAGGCCTACGAAAAGTGTTGAAACAAAGTATTTAAGGTTTGTGGAAAATCAGTCTTTGCAATGGTCAAACCAAACCCAAGGACTGCTTTTAGTGAAATGAAGTCACAGCTCTAGCTAAGGTATCAACGCAAACCCACTCCCTTGAAATTTGATATGTCACACTCATGTCTGTTCCTCATTAGAGTTTCCTTCCGACTTCAGAGCTCGTAGAATTAGAACCACATCATTTTGAGAGGATGAAAAGTTTAGATGTTAGATGTTTATGTGTCCATCCTATCGGTTTCTTGGGAACCACTGTGCTTTGTCATGTTGTCACGTATTTGTAGTACGGAAAAAAAATTTCTTCAGCCATTTTTACCCTGGATCCTCAAAACCGTCACATTCAATTAAATTCAACTTTATTCCGCAACATTTCTCGTCGAACTTGTCCAAATATGTTTTGGCTTTAAACTTTGGCAATATTTGTAAGTGCACGTCGTAGGCAGGCACTATTTCCCTATTCCCTTGGTATAGTAAAACAGAGGAGAGTTTCCTCTACATTGGACATTTGAGGATTTCATTACTTGTGGCATTGTGCCCTTGGGGCCAAACTGCTTGAACTAATTATTACGATTTCCCAAGATGTTTGAATGAAACACTAGATATCCATTTGATAAATTAGATCTGGGTTGTCCAAAGGGAAACAATGAACGGAAAGGTGGTTACTGAAAGTCGGATTTCATTTTAACGAAATTGTATGGAACGTGACGGAAAACAATTGCAAATTTTGAGGACTGAACAGTTAACACATATAAACCACTTTACCCCTGAGACCCACTCCGAATATTAGAGTTCTATGTGTCTAGGTTTTATTTGATTTTAATTAGATTTTCTCTTACGTGTATGAATGCATGCATGGATTTCCTGATCAAGAAGGAGTTTTGTTTTTACGAAACGTATTTACTAAAATTTGAAATATGTTAAACACAATACATTTAACCACTTGAAAACAAAGGGTAATATTTAAATTAGACGGGTTAAATGTAGAAAAGAATGTGGATGAATGACGTGAATGACGGACCCTCAAAGAATGAGCCCTTTATTTGATGATTACTGGATGTCGTTTCTCCATGTGTCCAATTTCTCCTCTTGATCCCTGAGAAGGAAAGGGGTGTTAAGGGCAGAGGAAGGTTTTCTTTCGGAATTCAAAAAGTTTGAAAATAAAGATGAAAGATAAAATATCCTGTATTTTGAGCTTTGGTATGTATTTGCGCATTTGTTAAACATGAAGAGTGACAAGACGAGGAAGTGCGCGGCATAGCGGTACCCTGCTCGGGATTGCATTGAAGCATGGATGGAACAGAGGAACTGATTGTTGTTGTCTTTTGTATTTTTTTTTCCTCTCCTCTTCCTCGGTTGCCTCTTCCTCATCTTCTTCTTTGCTGGTTCTTACAGATAAATCTACGGCTAATTTTGGTGAGTGGGAAAACGAAGGAATTCGTGTTCAGTCCGAATGATTCAGCTGGAGACATAGCCCAGCATGTGTTTGACAGCTGGCCAGAAGGTACGTTCAATCTATTCTCTATTCATTTTTACAAAATTACTTTTAAGCTTCAGTGGAGGAGCAGTCGGTAGTGGATTTGTACACAACTCAAGCTGTAGAACCCAAGGACCCTTTTAGGAGTGACGACGTTGTGTATTTTAGTGAAATGGGATAGGAGGATTCCTTGTTACGAGTACATGAAAAAAAAGGGGTACTGGTTGACTCCCTATCCATCCTATCCTTGCATATGTTTATCCTGATTTTACATTATAAACCATTGTTGACACGACGGATAATCTGTCTTCATGTGTTTCCTTCCTCGGAACCATCGAGATGCCTATCTCTGAGTGTATCAAAAGATTGGATTGGAAATTCAATCTCTTCACTTTTGATTCCTGTCCCAATTGTTCAATTGTTAAGGAAAACTTATTTTCTGATCCATCATTATTCACTGGCAGTCTTAAGCATTGATAAGTGGATTTTCGGATTTGTTTCATCGCCCAGTGATTTGATTCCTTGACTTGTTCATGATTTCTCTTCCAATTTATTTAGTTATATTCCGAATTTATATTACGCTCGGAATTGGGTCAGCTCATTGGCAAGAGCATGGACTGCTACTTATTAATTAAATGTAAGTAGGCTAATTTTGGGTCCAAAAGTCAAACAATTCGGTTGCTTAAGCTAAGTTCCTAATGGAAGGTGCACAGTGCACATTTACACTATCATCTTATTCTTTCAAATCCTGTTTCAACTCAAGGTGCCGAGCTCCAAATTGTAATTGCTCGGGGTTTTATACTTGGTTGGCTGGACAAGGCATTCATTGCATACTTGAAATACAACTCGTTCAAATAATGTGCCTCCCCAATTGTAAATTGTTAATATTTAATATGGCTTCTCTTGCGTGTGTTGGCCAACGATATTTGAATAATTGAGATAAAAGTTGAGCAATATTTATTTCGTTTTCTCTTTTGATATGCGCCGTCCTTCAACTGTATTGTATTCTAGTGTGTACAAATTTATACGAGAAAAGTGAATACCCACGAAACGATGAGCTGCATGTTTTTGTATGTATGTGAAATAACAGTTGGATGTAGGCATGAAATGAATATACCAGAGAAAACTTGTTTAGCTCTAAATCTTGGAACGGACTCACTCTTCCTTTGATGAAGTCATTTAAACTTTGACAATTGAAGAGGAGAATAGAAAATATAATTAAAGAAAGAGTTTCATTCTACGTCTCTAAGAAATTCGGTAAACCCCTGATGAGGCTCTGTGAGCTATAAATTCATTAAGAACTTTCTTTTCTCCTTCTGGATACACGGATCTTCACTTTCACAGAAATAAAAGTAAGGGACTACGACCTTGTCGGTTTCCTTTAGATTTTTTGGAAGCAGAGATATTGCCAGTTGAAGAGCATGATAGGAAGGGGCACTTTCCTTGATATTTTTTCTTGAGATTTCAGAATTCATATTTTGTAATTCTTTATTCAAGACTTCCACATAATTTTGGTTAAGAAAAATGAATGCTCCTTCTTTTCTTGAACCTTCAATCCTTATGTCTCCACAAAATGGTTCAAGTTGACCAGTTAAATAATACTGTATCATGTGTGGAAAGATGTAGGTGAAAGAAGCGAAAGGGACGAAAGACGAATTCATTTTGGAAGTCAAAGGATTTTCATTTCATTTCGTTTGATCTAAGAGACTGTCTTCTCTCAGCTCTTGCCTCAAGAGTACTTCAAAGTTAGGTAGTTAGGTTTAGTTTTTTCTTCAACTTATTATGTATCATCACTCCAAGCCTTCTACCCATAGTCATGCCCCTCTCCTTCACCACAAGTTCAGCTGGGATCTTGGATTGGTTTGCGTCTGTGGGTGGTTTCCGTAAGTCCGAAAAGTAAACGAATGAACTATAAAGCGGGTATCTTGATTTTTCTTTTCCTTTTCCGTACTCGGACGAATGAAGACGAAGCAACTTTATTCCCTCAGTCAAAATTCAATTGTATGTATCTACAGACTAAAGGAAGTAGTTTACTTATGCTGGACTAAACTTCTCAAATGAGGATTCCTGAAGAAATCCTTGGGCTCCTTTCTTTGGATTGACCACTTGCTAGAGGGACTCCTTTCTTTTTCTTAGTTTTCTCTCCTCCATCAGTCATCATGTGGGTTATTTTGGTCAGACTCTGAAGGAGCCAGCCAAAGATCCACACAAATAAGGACAAGGGCGGAGGGATTTAAGCTCTAGAAGTTGAAGGTGCTGTTAGATTTTTGCTTTGGATAGAAGGGATACTCCACATAAACTGGGGTGGAGGCGAATGCGTAGTAGTGTAATCCAACTTTATTGACACACGTTCCTCAGGGCTTGTTATTGATCTCATCTACTCTCCTCCACCTCATTCGATCAGCCGAAGACTTTAGTTTACGGTTTAAGTTAGCCTGGGAGTTCGCATTAACATCTAAGGTTGTCTTATCCTCACCACCACCCATGATCATGATCCTCGGCAGAAAAGTGTAGCCCAAAGGTTCTGGGATACACGGTTGTAGGGCAGCAGCGTATCATATGCTCTGATTACTTGACGAAAATTGAATTTTAGCAGGAAAGAAGACCCTAATTTGATTTTACGTGGTAGACTGAACCAGGATTAAATTGTGCGAAGAAATACTGATGACGTTAGCATTTGGCGCTTTGGAAGCATATCACTTTGACTTTTCATATGCCGATCTCTGGTCCAGGAAGGAGGGCGCGGCGTCACCTGAAATGGAATGCGAATACACGTGGGAATGGAAATGATATTAAAAGTTGAAAGAACTGGTAGATTGACAGAATCAGTCCTCCGAGTATGCAATTATTCATCGCGTTTATCACGTTCTTTGCTGAATACATACTGATCTTGTGGTCCAGGTTTTAAATGATGTGGTTTACCTCTGACAAGGCTGGATAAATTTTCCATTTCTATTGATTTTGATTTCAGGGTTTATTACCCTAAACAGAGAACTAGAAAACACTCTTTTGCAAAATGTCCCCAAAGGCATTTTATAGCTGCTGTCAAAATTCATGCCACGTGCAGTTGTTTTACTGTCGTTGAAATGATGGGGAGCAAAAGCGAGGAGTTTTGGGAACGAATTTCTAAGCGATCAGGTGTAGACGTGATCGGAATTGGGTCATGTGTCCGGAACACATCGAGAACACGATCGCTAAAAGTGACAATTTATGTTTCAAATATTAAAACCTTGGCTAAATAAATTTTTGTTAAACAGAGGCGAGGGGAGCCTTTGTATGTATGGATTTGAATCTCGCTGACGCATTGAAAATGTAATTTTATAAAACTTGGGAGTCTTGACTAAGAAGGAGCTCAACTTTCCTGCAAAAATTTTGAGTTATGACACTAGTTTTTTTTTGTACTACAGCCAGAGTTGGAAATTTATATAGCCAATGGAGTACCCCGAACAGCTTCACACAAGCATTACAACCATGGCGTGGCTCAGCAAAAGTTTTATCATTATTTTATTTTATAGTAATTTTATTTCTGATGGAATCATAAATCTCTTCTACACATTTTTAATCAAATGGCAAGCAGGCTCAAGCTCAGTTACTTTTCTACCTTAAATGTCATTTCATTTCTCCATATTTGTAGGATCCTGTTGTCTCCTAAATAAAATTTGTATTTTGAATTAAGTAGATGAAGAAGGGATGATTCTGCTCTCTGTCAGATTAAACAAGCTAGGATTCACCTTTTAAAGACCTAGTTTGAGTTTACCGTATGATTTGATATTATCCAAGCATTAAAAGTGCATTTTGCACAATGAACTGCAAGGCGAGGTTTGCAAGAAGAATCATTTTGTCTTCCCCTTGCTCCTCAACCCGTTATATTCCTGTACCTTGCTGACTGAAAAAGGTAAAAAATGGGGGATGTTACCTTCTTGATTCGTCAAAATGGCACACTGTTCCTTATGACTGCACAACACACACACACATACACACATGAGCAACGACTCAAAACCGACCACTCCTGATCTTGGGTTGAGTTGAAGGGTGGGATGTTGGGTTTGGATATGAAGGCGTCGGGTTGAAGAAATGTTTTGTCTAGAAAGACCACAAACATCACCAAAAGCATCCCTTCCCTCTTCCTTTTACCTTAACAACCATGTGTTTCATTCGCGGCTAGACACGGAGGTTCAAGAATTAAGTAAGAAATGCAATTCATTGTTTTTACTGAAGATGATCATCCTGGTTTTATCACTCACTCTCCTCTCCAGCAACATTGCAATCGTTTTATATTCTAGTCCTTAGAGTAAAGCAAAGGAAACACATGAAATGACCTCCTTAGTTTCCCTCTTGGGAAAAATTATCCCGGAGAAGTCATTGAACTGAAGTGTGCTTTGCGATTTCCGCAACCTTTTCAAGATAATTCTGGATTCCGGAATACAATTTTGTTCCTATTTTACTGAAAACAAGATAATTCTGGATTGCGGAATACAATTTTGTTCCTATTTTACTGAAAACGCCCAAGAAAATACTTTTTGAGCCTCAAATCACAGCTATTGATTTGAAAAGGAAAGAATGTTGGATATTTTCTTTGGCATAGGAAAGAAAGGACGTAGGAAGGGGATTTAATCCAAGATCAAGTTGAACGACTTGTCAATTCAATTCGGAGTCACCCTCTCCTTTTTAGCGAAGAGTTGTGACATTTTGAAGTTGATACAGTTAATATCCTCAGCCTTGTCCTTTCCGAATCGTCCTTCTCCACGCACGGGTTGCTCAGCTGGTCCGAAGAATTTCCTAATCCTTCCATTCAAAGAATTTTATCCCAATCCCCTTGCCAAGAAAATTAAGTTGAGTACGACGGACGACTGTACGATGAAGTCATGGTTGAGGCTGGAATTGGAATTGGTGTATTTATTGAGGTGTTTCTTATTTGTGGCTTGAAGTGTCTGAAACTTTTAAGGGAATTGTCCTCCCTCCCTTACACCAAAACTTTTATTGGATCGAATCCCCCACTCCATTGCCAAAACTGAAGGAGTATGAATGGGGATTGCGAATAAATTTATGGGTTTCTATTATGTGTTAGTTTCATTCCCCTATAAAGGGATTTGAAAATTTATCATTTCCCACAATGATGTAGAGTGGAGGAGTGTAAGTAAAGGAAAGTAATAAGGGCCCATTGGATGAAGTCAGACATTGTTAAAGGATCCTTTCTCTTTCTTTTACTGGGGAAATCTTGCATATTTCCAACGATCTATACTCTTCGAGTCCAGGATTCCATTTTTGGGGGAAGCGTACGTGTCTTATCTGCTACTGACTAGGAATCCATAGAATAATTTTCTTCTTTGAGCAATTCTCAATAGATAATCAATGTGGCTGTCAGAAGGGAATGATCCAAAAGCCTTATATCCATCCAATTTATATTTCACCTTCAAATTTGCAAATCTTGTTCGATTTTCAGTAAAACTTGTGTCAAGGTTATACGGCTTTTGTTGAATTGAGTTAGAATCTTGACTTCCTATTCCAGTCGATTGATTTACATGCTAGACTTGACGATGACCAAGGACCTTAACAGATTCTTCATTTTCATCTTCTCTTATGTGCATCAATACAATTGAATTTGATTCAAATTTGTGTTATATGCAAATCCTGGGACGAGGCGAGACAGTATTGGATTGTGAAGTCAAGACGAATATTCTTTTCTTGCTTGAGCATGACTTTTTTCTGTAGGACTGAATGAATAATGTACCACTACGTGGAATTCAATTTTGTTCTGGCGACATTGACACGTCTGACATGTCTCATGGCCTTCGTGGGCTATTCTACCATTGTTTGCAATTACATCTTTGAGTATGTAATCTGCAGGACACATTTTATTTAGGAAATTCCTGTCTCTTTCTGAAAAATTGGAATTAGAAGAATTGATTTCAAGCCAGTTGAGCCTTGGTGTTGTGATTTCGAAGATATATTTATGATGGTGGAATTAGAACATTTTGATCTCAGGAATTTGCGGCTGTGTGCTTTCTTCGTTTAATGGACTGAGGTTGATTTGTGTGGCTTAGCACTAGCCTTTGACTTTGATTAGTGCATGAAGATGAAAGTTATTAGTTTTTTTTGAATGTGATGACCGAAACGAAAGAGTAATGAGCAGACCTCTGAATTAAAGGTAAAAGGAAGGGAAGACTGGGCTGCTCAGGCTCATGTTTTAATGCCTGAATCTTTTGTTCAACTTCCAAGAAATTTCATATATGTTGTTCCTCGCCTTGTTAAAATATCGTGGTTTTAAGGGTGAATCAGAACGTATTGGTTTACTACGGTTGAGTAAAATGGGGCAGGTACCATCCAAATAGGGTGTCTGTCTGTTGAAAGCATGCAACAAGGAAGAAAAATGCGATGTGAAATGATAGACTAAGGATTCTTATTCGGAACTTATTGAAGAGATCTGAGGGCGAGAATGTTTAATCATTCATACTGCTATGTCTTATAAAAAAATCTGATTTATTTATACCATTATGAGTCGGCGGCTGTTAAGATGTCTTCGTAAACATGTTCATGAGCTGGTGTCTATGATTAATACTGAGTGTCAAAAAATTAAGTTAAGTCATTGTTTAAAACGGATTTATTCCAGAAACATCTCCCTTGAATCTGATGAACAATATGTCACAGGAGTAATAGGATGCTAAAAGAGGAATATCTTCAGGCTCAGGAGAATGCTATTAACCATTGGAGCTTAATTAGAATGGAAGGGGTATCAAATATCAAAAATAGTTGGGACATTGGAAGACGAAGGGGGCCCGAAATTTGGATGATGAGTGTCTAGACGGATTTGCCTGGTAGCTATTTCATCATAATGCAAATGAAGGGTCGTATTTCTGTTAATTACAAAGTGGTATCCTTTTACAAGTGCTAACGAAGTGGGCTTCAAGTGAAAATTCCCCGGGAGGGAGGGACAGCAAAGCAAAGGCCCAGCCGAGTTATAAATATTGAGAAGAAAAATAAATATGTTGATGGGTGCCCTTTTCCTTTGGGCTTTACGACTGGTTTTTCTGCTAAGGTTGGACTTCCAACCAACAAAACGTTTGCATTTCAACTTGACTCATGACGACGCCTGGTCTTTGGTTGATTTAAAACGATTTCTTAGTGACTCAAATATTGACCTCTTTTGTAAAGCGGAATTGACGCGTCAAATGTTGTTCGGAAAATGTAAAGAAGTCAAAGAGTCTAGACAGTACGTCAGCGGCAAGAATTACATATTTTTGCTTGAGAGGTTGTATTCTTTATTTTAAATCTAAACATGTGATGAATCGCATTGAAACGATTAAGCATTGGGCGGATTTAATGATGAAATTGAATATGGAAATCCTGTTGCTTCACAAGTGGGACAATTCCATGTTGCAAATAAAATTATTGAATGAGTAATAGGAATAGCATTGCAGCAGTTAGGCAGTAATCCATTGCACAATGAAGGTGGAATGTTATTCTGTAAATATTTTGAATTAGTCCACTTTGCCTTGTGGTATAATATTTTGTAAGTTTTATTTTGAGCTTTATCCCTTCCTAAATGACAAGAACAAATTCCTGTGGTTTTGAAGGAAAGGAGGTTTTCAAGAGTACTTTGACTCTGATTGATATGGTATATAGGGACCATGAGTTGACAAATTGACCGACCTACGTGCGCATTAACTTTCGCTCTGCGACATCAGTGCAGTGCCCGACATTGCGGTTAATGCATTGATTCGTTGCAAACTTAAGCTGGTTCATGCTAAAATGTGAAGTTCATGACTTAAGGGGGTATGTATATATATACACATTGGACTTGCCTAACTTATATTTGAAATGCGGAATTGATGAAGTGCGTTTTGAGTCAAGGCGTTCCCATTTTACCCAGATGTTCTTATTTGTAGTTAATGGAGAAATTTTATTGTTTGAAAGTTATAAAGGCTTTGGAGCATCACCGGCTAAATAATTGTAGCACGTTTGTCAACAGGATAGGTTTTAGATGAAATAATTAATTCTAGTCATCCCCCTTAATTGCCAAGTGGGTTCGGCAAAGGAAAAGGAAAACTTTGTGTCTTGGTGTAGTTGATGTACGGGGCGGGGAAGAAAAAGGGTAGTTCAAATCCTGATTTAAGCCTTCGTTTTGTTCCGTGTCAGTTAACCGCTCGGTGAGCGGAGTTTTTTTTGAGTTTAAGTAAAAGGGCGTTCAATTCCCTTAAGCATGGAGAAGGAGAGTAAGGGAGCAAAACTGCAGAACAGAGGAGATTGGTGTTATGGGTTCATTGGCAACCATTTGAGTTGATTTGGAAACTGTCTTACTTGTCGGGCGGAAGGTTTAAAGAATTGGGGAGTACTTTCACGTGACATTTTTCTAAATTCTTTTTTTCTTCTTTCCACGTTTCAGACGATTGCTTCGAGTGTGTGAGAAACACTTTCAATTCTATTTCCCTGAGTGCTGAAAGCATTAATACTTCCGTTTGAGAGGAAACAACATCCATATGATCCTCAAAATATGTTAAAGTTTAAACGACGTTAGCGAGTAATTGATTTCCGACTAATGTGCAATGCGGCATTTTACATAATGTCATATACCAAATGGCTAGCTTTCTGGGACCTGCTGTGTCAGATTGTATCAGTTGATTTTGTGTGATTATTTACACCATGATTCAGCAAACCTTTGGACGGAACTGACCTGATTGGAATGGATTTTTTATTTATAATTTAGACCTTCACAACTAAGGCCAGCATCAACAACAATAATATTTGCTCCAGTGCATTGACTGAATGACCTAGTATAGCATAACATTGAGGTACATTGTCATATTTTTTTGAAAGAAATAATTCGTGAGAGTTGCTTCAAAATTCGTTTGACTCTTTTGAACCCTAGTTCCCTTGAATGAATGTGGATGGGAAAATGTGGGAGTGTCCCCCGGGTTTTGGCTGGAATAATAAATGAAATAAGAAAGATAGGTGAATGAGGAGTGAAAGGTGAAACATAAATCTGACCTACCCACCGACCTAACCCAAACCTATATGAACATGTATACATTTGATGTCTATTCCTTGTCCGTGCCAAGCGTAAGGTCAACCCGAGTCCATCCAGGTAAAAGAGAACCGAAACATCCTGTACCCTGCCACTTGGAACACAAGTAACTAAAAAGGATCTTGTTCGTAAAGTAATAGTAAAATGTGAGGGGGAAGAATCTCAGGGAAGGTAAGATCTTATGTATGTTCAGGTTTAAGATCTTCAGATGGGTTTTCGGCTGCCGACCTTGCATGGGATTGGGATAGGAAAAAATTAGGAGGTCTGGAGATTGCGTTGTGAAAAAAAAGAATGGTGGAGGAGGAAAAGTAAGATGAGTGGTAAAAAGATGTCCGGGGGTGCGCCGGGCCTTCAGGCATCAAATTCCATAAATCCCTTGTGTGTGAGTCAGCACCAAGCTTACGTCGTCGTCTGGACAGGTGAGATTTCATATATGAGTTCCCAAATCTCATTAACCCAGTCTTCAATTGCAATAGAAGAGATGGGAAGTTCGGTTCAGGTGCAAATGGAGGAGTGGTAAAGGATTTCAGGTGAATTCAAGCTTTAATGCAAAATAAGGGTTGTTACACTTTCCTTTTACCGATTCTCTTGAATTTATGATGAGGATTTATTAAGGATCATTATTTACCACGCAAATTACGGATATCAACCAAAAATACACAATTTATTTGCAAAAAGTATCTTGTGGGGATAATATATATTCTTGAAAATGAAGTAAACATGCTGTATGCTCTTGAAACTGATTGTGCCATGAATTGGCAAACAAGGGCGGATTACCAAACTCAAGGATCCCTTATAAAAGACCATTGTTTTCAACACCCGGTGTGATCCCAAGCATGTGGCACCCAATGATTTGGTCAAAAGCGTATTTCCCTCCTCGTGCTCCTACCCAGGGAGTTTGACTACCCACAATTTAACGTCCCTTTAGTGTTGGATTCATGGATCCTTAGCCGTGGGGACTTGTCAACCTGGTGGAACTAAACCATGAATAGAAGATCTCTCGGATTTCACTAAAATTTTTCAACAAAGATCTCTGGCATTGAGGGTTTTCTCATCTCAAATTCCATGCTGACTATAGCGGAGGAAGAAGGCAGTGGGTGTGCGAAGGGAGGGATCGTTAGTTTGAAAAACGAAATGGTCCGATTTGAAGGTGGTGGTGGTGGTCTTTGAGGCCTGGCCTGATGTGATGTGTCCCCAACAGTTCAAGAGATTGAAAAACAATCCTTGGATTTTCTGTGCTCATCTCAGTTTTTAAAAGAGCGGAAATTGGGGTTTGAGTTACAGGAATGGACTATGAAAACACTCCGTTGGATTCTTTTGAGAAAAAGATTTCCCGTGAAGTTTTTTTTTTCAGCTCAGCTCACCCAAGCAGGTCGGTCCTCCTTCTCTCGAGTCTCTGACCCCCACTTACGGTTATGTTTTATTACTTGAAACTCCATTCTTGGACAAGTAAATGAGGGGAAAGTTAATTCCTGATTTTAAATAGGAAGGGGAGAAGATGAAGGCGGTGATGAGGGATGTATGATTATGTATTCTCCATAATATTCCTTAGTAGTTTGGAAAGGGGAAATGATCTCAAATAGGTTTAGCCTTATTGGTAATGTCATGTGAAAGAGTTTGCCTTAAATTTTAACTTGTGACTTTGACGGCGGGAATGGCGTCCAGAAGTTGTAAAACTTACAACCAGCGACGAACAGATTTTTTTTGTTCACTTGAATTCTCTTGGAGCCGCTTTTACTTGGAAGGGGAAGAACTTAATTGATGAGAAAAGGAAGGAGATATTTTATTAAGAGCCTGCTGCCGCCTGTAATCCCAGCCAAAGTGGGCATTGTACTTTTGAAAGGAGACGAAATGACGATGACATTTGACAAGGCGTCACGCTTGAGTTTCAAGATGTACTTATACCCATGAAAATGATTTTACTCTTAAAGATCCACCGTAGCCTTTCTTCCTCCATGCAAGAACTTCATTACCTGTCCTTCCATCCCGTCGTCAGTCGTACTTTAATTATGTGAAGGGATCATGTTAGATTGTATTGTACTATTGTTTTGAAACTGGAATTTGTTCTTGTGGCATTTCTGTATGAATGTTTTGTAACTCCAATGAATAGGATGTGCTTACATCACTAAAAACCCTTCTTTCTTGATTGCTTCCAAAACTTTAGTCAACCAACTTCTGGGGAGATTTTATCTGGAAAAAGATAATGAATAAATCCTATTTCTCTTCTCCTGAGAATTTCTTTGACGGACCCACTCAATCCAGTTTGCTCTTTTCTTAGGAGTTGTAGCACATCAACTAATAAGTTATCGTCATCATAGGCCTGGCTGTTGTACACTCAGAAAGTACTGGAAGTCTTTTGTAAAACTTTTGCTGGAAAGCTGTTTCTGATCCTCTTCAGCTTTTCAATTAGTGGATCTAGAGCTCTTTGCCTACTTCCACTTCTAAGAATTGAAAAACTTTAAATTTTGTTAAGCGGAATGGGTTTCTAGTTAGCAACAAGGATTTAGGGCCAAGGTCGAATTCAAGCATCTTGCGTCCAATTATTTCTGCATCCAAACCCAATTCACAATGTCCTCAATTCCTACTACTAATTCAATTTATACTTTCGGTTTACTGGCTTTGATTAATGGCGACATGGAATTACGTGAGCTTCTGTTGTTGAGATTTGGCTTGACAACTTTCTCCCTTTCGATCTCACCCAATACTAACTCCGGAGTAGGATTTTGTCAAATAACTTCACTCATGCAAGGAAATTTGCACGAAAAGTTTTGATTCAGTTGGTTGAGTCCGACACCGAATGATTTGCCTTTTAATTATTAGGTTTCCTATCAAACCTCCTTAATCCGCGAGCTCCACCTGAACTTTACTGATTGGATGTTGAAACTTTAAATGACGTATCTAAATACGTACTTCAGGAAAGTAAGTTTGGAAAAGCCTTAAATATCATCGCAGGTAGCAGCTACTTGTTTCTATGGATTTGAAACATAGCATGCACGAGCATAGTAATTTTTTTTGTTCTCCATTGACCTTCCTCCGAGTTCTACCTTACAGCCATTGCTACTTGGGAAGCATAAGGTCATGTCGATACTCTGTTTGATGTACATGGATAATAATATTATCTGTTTGCCATTTATCTTCATCCTCAGACCAACCTCGGAGAAGGACGGAAGGAGTGACATTGCAACAAATTGGAAATAAAGTCAATAAGATAAAAGTTGTACTGGTTACGGCATTTTGGATTCTCTTCATGCTCCCTTTTGAAACCGTGAAGTGGAGTGTAAATATCCTTGGAAGTTTCTACAAAGGAACTAGTCAATGTACTTGGACGAATGTGTAAATGGAAGCGAGAGAAAGACCGCGTGCATGGCCCTTAATACCATATACCTCCACTAAATTTTCTTTGCAAGTTGATTTTCACACCGGAAGACAACCTTCATTTTTTAACGTGATAAATTTTTGTTGGTTTCTTAAACGTGGGAGTTGGAAAACAATATTTGTTCTTGAACACAAATACAATTTGGTGGAGGGAGCCCATGCATTGGATTTTAGTAAGTCGCGGTGACAATGGTGGATGGGGGAACCGGGATTCTCTTTGACACCTTCACTCTTACTTTACCTTGTATTTAATTCAAGTTCTTCCCCCAAAATGGGGAGACCGGGATTTAATGTTAAAAGCTTAGGGCAAGAAGGGGAGAAAAGAGTTATTCTTTGGGGTTGTTTAAACGTGACGCCATTGGGTTCTTAGCACTTCGTTACTTTGATCATGGAAACGGGGATTGCGTGGTTATAGGATGAATGCATTTGGAATCACAATATCGACGAACCATTTACGTCACCTTTTCAATAAATTTAGGGCTAGAGTTGAAGAAGGTTCTTTCATTTTCCTCCCCTTTTCGGTTAAATCCTTCCGGGATATCAAATGTCCACACACAGGACACAGACGACATATGGAGTTATGTAATGTGTGTGGTAACTGGAAATGATTTCGGAATCCATGCTAGGCTGTTAGGCTGACAAAAGGAATCCAAAACCCAACAAAAAGCCAAAATTACAAACATATGGGGAGGAATGTATGTGTGGGAGACGTCAGGCTGGAACTTCCAGTCAGCTTTCACCCCATTCACACAATCATGTGGTCAGACTCCCATAATGCTTTTATTCATAACTCCTTTTGATGTGGTTGAACAAAGAGTGAATTGAATTGTCAGCGTTCAGGGATACGGGAATGCAGTTTATGAGAAAAATAATCAATTCAAAAGCACAAATTCATGTAGAACTGGAATCTTGTCAATTTGTAAACACACTCAAGAAATTTTGTGATCTGGATTTGTCCAAAATTCTCATGGAATGAAATCACAAAAAAAGTAAATTCTAAGTGTCAAGTTTGGCAACATTTTTTTGTGCCTTTCCAACCGTATAGCTTGTTGATGTGCTATGTTTAACGTTCTGAAGCTGTTAAAATGTTTCTTTAGGCCAAATGATGCTTAGCTTCAAGACTGGCTGAATTTTGTGTCCACATTGTGACAAGTATGGTTTTTGTGCAGTACAAATTTAAGCACCAGCGGATAACTAGTTTCTGGCTGGTCCTTTTGTCCAGAGAAAAAAGCGGGCTTAAGTAGATTTCTAAGGCAAAAGATGTGTGTGGCAGTTATTAGTAGTCTTACTGCTTCCTTCCATTACCATTAGCTTTCCCCTGCTATGTTTTGGCAAACGTGAAGTCTTTTTTCTTTTTGGAAAGTTCTAGTGCATCACATCCCACCCTGTCTTTGCGTCATTAAATCCCCGCAGTAGTTATGGTGGCTGAGTGACTGGTAAAGTTTGTTATTATCTTTGTATATACAAAAGATTTGATGGGAAACATACAAGACACAACTGTCTTATCTTCGGCTACTAATGTAAATGTGAGTGCAGTGCACTTGCATTGCATAAGCTTGTTTCGTTGTTCTAGAGGCTGGAATGACATGATACATACCACCAGTCCACGGCCACATACATTGCAATAATTTGGAAGTCTATTTATTTTTTTTAATAGTCACACCTAGGGTGTAATTGGCGTATCTCTTAATATGGTATTTTAATTTGGTGGTCGTTCTTCCTGGTCGTAGTTTGAATCTCATTTGTATGTCGCATGTGGTTGGATGTGTGTTCATGGCTGTGAATCCAATTATAAAACGGGACTCGCACTCTCGAAAAACATCTATTTGTATGAGTGAAACGGAATGGAGGAAAGATTGTTGTGCCCTGATTCAAATTATCTTGCTATATACTTATACAATACGTTCAATTTGTCTGTTGGTTTTACTTAGGATATATTCAAGCTAAGTGTTGAATGTTGCAAATTATTTATTGTGAGGAATGGTAATAATTTTGCATGTGTGATGGCAAATTGGAGCACCGTTGTTTATTTTTGCTCAAGTTCTAAGGAGTTGTGAGTTTTTTCCGCGAATTCAATTCTGATTTTTCCTTGAGGACAGCTTGTTAAAAAATGTCACTAGGTTAGATTGCCCAATAACACTTCTGTAGGTTACCCACCGAAATTTCCTGGAGTGGGCGTTCCGAGTGGGTTGTGTAAAATTTTACTTTGTCAGCGCACTCAGACATGCTTTTTGTGGTTTTAGTTATGTATTTGCTAATTCTTCTTCAGGGCATACCATGGACAAAAAGGCGTGGGTAAAGTGTTGGAATTGTGAGCCCTAAAATCTGCATTTGAAGCTCCTGCTCGCGTTCCGTAGTTGGAATGTTAAAATAAAGAAGAATTCTTTGGAAGAAGCATACCAGTTTATTTTCACAGCTCCTGGAAACTTCTTACGTATCCTTGTGATTTTTACATTTCGAAAGTGTCAATGTCGGTGGTTTACTTTACTTGAGCATGCGTCCTTGATGACTAAATGTAATGGATTTGGAAGCTTTCATACATTTTTCTAGGAAATGTATATGTATTTGGAATCTTACATTCTTTGTCAATAGCCGTACAGATTTGAATGCTTATTTGCACATTTTGTATGAAACTGCTGTGGATAAATATAATTTGTTTAAGCATAGGAGTTTTAAATTTATGATTTGATTGCACAACAGCATCTTTCCAGTAAAATGCCATGGTTTTTAAGTTCGAAGAATGTCATTGGTATTGGTTACAAACCTTAACACCACGCGCTTTGCACATCTAGAAGGCAACATTCGAGTTGATTGTAGGTATATAAAGAATCATATTCATGTTGGCCCTGAATTCAGACATTTTGGTAGTTTGGAGAAACGATTAGATTCCCATTTCCGAAGTTGACCCATTTTCAAAGTTGACTCAAATCACTTCCCGTGTTTTATTTTTTTGGAGTCTCCGCGGAATAGAATGGGAAAGGAAGTCAAAAGAAAAGGAAGAAAAATAAATGACACGATCCACGAACTGTTGGTTTTGATGCCATTGCGCAAGTGTATTGAATCATTTAGAAAATAAAATAGTAACTTGGGTTTTCTTCTCATGTTTTAACCGTCTACTAGTTGTCATGGTCAATTTGCATGAAGAGCGAGATCCGTAAAACAAAATGTTTAACCATAACTTCAAAGCATCTTCATTTTTCCTATCAATTGTTATGCGATTTTGCAATAAGAATGACTATGATGGTTTATCAATTTGATAAAAAAATGGAAGGACTACAGATGCTACGCTGAGGTATTGTTCAAATCACTTGAATGAAGTTAAGAATTCTTTTTTATCTTTGCTACCAAGAGAATGCATTGTACTCGATTGTGAGTTCCACTGATCTTGACAACGCAACTTATCACACTTGTAGAAACCCTCACATCTTGAATTGAATCTTGGTGTTTACAATTGCAAAAGGACGAGATTGTGTTTCTCAGTTTGAACTGGGGGGAATCATGGTCTTGGGAGAAAGGGACTTGGCCTCCTAGACTTAAATTTCATCCAACTATAATTCGAGAAGGTGTTGTTTGTGTTGTGAGTTGTTACACAACTTGGCTATGGAAATAGTGATCTGGTTGCCAATCTTCGGCATTGTTTGGACAAGTGAGGAGAATTGGACCATTTTTCATTTGTCATTTCATTTTATTTGAAGTGGTGAAAATGAAATGGAATCCCATCCTTCGGTTCATGCACTTCCACTCTTTGAATTGTTTTTTTTACGCTGTAGACTCCTCGGACATTCCGTAAATTTGTATTTTGGCATTTGTGTGTGCCCAACTATCCAATTCAATCGTAAATGATTATTGCATGGACTTCGCGAGAGTTGTTTCTCATTTTAATAATGGATTTTATTGTGGAATACTTTTTCTTAGCCTAGACAGATGGATTTTCACTCATGGACAGCTATTGACTAGGGACAGCAGATGGATTGTAATGTGTGACCTCTGCACATTACGTGCAATGGCTTGAATGAAATGAATGACTGGCTGTGTCTCGATCTGGTGCAGACAACTTCCGGTGTTTTGTCATTGAATTTTTATTTGAGGGACAAAAATCATTAAATGTGTTTTATTGGATTTGATGCTTAAGCCTCAGGTTTGGTTTATTCTGGTTTCATCTACTACATTGCGGTGGTTTCATTCGTTTCGCTCGCTTGCTTAAACAGGAATGCAATTTCGGAAAAGGGGATTTTGAAAGAAGGGGTTAATTGCTAGGAGCGGTTGGGGTTTAGCGTTAATTCAGCATTTGGTAAGCATGAGTGGATTTTATGCTTTGGAGCGGTAGCAAAGAGAAGTTGGTCACTCCCACGTTTTACAGTCTTTCCTATCTCACAGTCTCCGGTTTTTATTGTGTTTTTACGAGTGGAGAGGATCCTGGGAATCCATCCATCTCCAGTCGAAAGTTCATTTGATTAAATGCTTGAGAGAGAAATGAATTCTGAAAATGAAATTTTGGTTCAATACTCACTCAGTCAGTCAGGAATAGGAAGGGTGGATTCCACGCGGAAGAGATATTATCGCATTGATATGAGATGAGGAATGGAACCTGGATCCTCAAATCCGGAAATGCTGCAGGCCCATAGAATAAGGGCATTGCGTGTCAGTTAGATTATCTCACTTGCATCACGTCCACCCAGACTACCACAAATTATTCTCTAAAAAACTTGAATTAATTCATTCATTTTGCCATTGGCTTCCAAAGCAAGAGGAGAAACACATCCCCTTCGAATTGACAATTCCCGGCGGTGGTTTAAATAATTCCAAAATTTGTACAAGGCGGCTTTAAATCATTGAAAATTTAAAGTGGTCGTATAAATCAATATAGGAAAGTGGAGCAATGGCGCTTACAAGATGGTCGATAAAACATCGGATTTTTTTGGCGAAGAAAAGCAGAAAGAGTACAGGATTTAGTAGCCAATAAATTGAATTCACGGCTGTAGGCGATGACATTTGAGATATTTTTTTTTTAAATTGTTCACCGACCCAGTCTTTCGCAAACCTAAAGGAAAATTTCCCGTTCTTCTGATTTTTTTTACAGAGATTACTTACCATATGTGCAAATTTAAAGGAATATGAGGAGGAGATGATTCAGATTTGTATTGGTTTTTGGAAAATAACTATTCGAGCAGTGAACGAGAATCTGTCAGCGAGAATGGGGAAATCTAAACAAACATTTCTTGAGGATACAGTTTCCCGCTGATGCCTCTTTAGTTTGAGCATTTCTTTCCCCCTCATTTACCCGAGACGATATTATTTATTTATGTTGAAATGTCATTTTTGTGGCCCCAGAACGCGACTGGATTGGCAATAGAGGGGATGGTTTGGTGGACGGTATTTGTCAAGTCTAAAAAGTTCTCTATCCTTTCGTAAGAACTTTCTTACATTCCATTCACGTCCTAGCCATTGTAAAACCTTCTCGTGATCTGCCATATTTATTAGCCGATTAGTAAATATGGCAGGAATCTGTCTCTTCAGCTTATGAAAGGCGTTCAGCTCTAACAAATCCTTTACTATTATATATTTTACAATCGTGGCAAAAATTTGCAATTTTGAAACTTTGCAGACTTTTATGCAACTTGCACATGCTTTAAATTAGCGGGGCATGTCAGCCAGAATTTGAAAGGTCAGTTAAGCCTGCAATAGGTAGAATCGCCTGGAACAACCATTTGGAAAATACTTAAATAAAGCAATTCTACTCGGAGCTTAATTAAAAGAAAACTCATTTTCTAAAGTCGTAAATTCTGTGATTGGCATGGCATGGATCCCTCCTTTCGGAGTCTGGAACGACTTGGAGGCGTCACTATCCTTGACTAAAAGCAATCACCCGAATGGTTTTTAATGACAGGTTTTACCTATATCCTTTCACTGGGACTGGCAACCGGCTGGCTGTGAATTCTCTGTTCATTTCATTACATGGACCTCCCCTGTTCAAAATTTCAAATTTGATCTTACTAGGGCCACACAGTTCCCATGCAGTCAATGCACATTTACTCATTTCACACCTACTGGAGGGATGCAGCTAATTAAGAAATTTAATAGTGCCGTCAACACCATTGAGCATAATGAAACCAACTGATATCAGTCGGTCGGCCCCCCATAAAATATGTTTTATGAATGGGTGAAGTTACATACTATACCACCAGCCAGGCACGTCCGACAAATGTCCTAAACCCGAATTTCTTGCAATTACAATGCTGCAAAAGGAATTGATCGATTTTGAATTTTTTTATTAAATAAGAACAATATGCCATACAACATATTACGCACGTTATGCTTAATTAATTGTCTCTATTTGTTAAAAAAGATTAGCAACCATCTTCTTTAGATGTTTTATTTTTTGTGGATTTTGCTGATTTGTTTTTTTGGAAGTTGAGTCGGGACTGCAAACTATTATATTTTGCTGTTTGACTGCTAGGGGATTTGGAATAAATCCACTGTGGGACAAATATAAGATGAAGCAAGTTGGATTGGATCTTGTCAAATGTGAACGTTTATTTTAAGGGTGGGGTGTCTGTATGTCTATTGTGTGTGACGCATAGTGGAATGGAAATTCCCGAAAAGAATTCTGAGTTGACTCAGTCAGTAGTGTCACATGTGCGATATAAACCTTGTTCCACTTTCCAACCTTGTCGTACACAATTCCAAAACTTAGGCAGGATTCACTTATTTGCTGACCTCGGAGGATGATATGTAATGTTACACCCACCCACTTCTGTCCGAACTAGGTTCTCAATTATTGTAGTTATTCTTTTTTATGGGGAAAGGAGGTGGGACAGGTTTAAAAGAATTTTTATCTAAGACCCACAAACTAGGCCTGCTTTAAAATCCTTGTTTGATAGTTTTTTGAATACATTATTTGTGAATGAAGATGACCGAATCCAAGGAGAAAAGTACTCATTAATTTTAGTGGAAAGGGAAAGGAGTTAGCGATATTTGAGCAACCAGTTTACATATTTAATGTAATCGGGCGTTACAGACTAAAGGCGGAGACGAGCGATTCTTCAAAGAGGAAATTAAGTTGCGTCTATCGAACATTCGTCGCATACAAAGCGACCCATAAAACTTTAAGAGCCTCCCTTTCATGCATTTCAACTATATCGACTCGTGCAGTCAAGGAGCACGGATGAACGGATTGGTATTTTGCTTGAGTAACCCATTCGGATGTTTCTCTTTCATTTTTTGGCGCTCCTTAATTTAAAAGCACGGAATGTGAATTGTCCTTTTAGGAATTGCGTGCCTCACGCGGCATTCAAATTGATAATCTTATGCACACCGTTTTACTACGACGGCTCCTTCCCTCCTGACCCTTATTTGTTTCGGAGTTTGTATACCTATGTTTTAATGCGCTTCTATCCAGAACCACGTCCACTGGTTCATTGAAATTATATATGTATCCATTGTTGTTTGGCCTGGGTACTGCACGCCTTTTTCAAAAATCTAATGTGCGATTGAAGAGCTGAAATAACTTGAGTTGTGAAAACAAACTTGGTTTGGGCGGAATAGTTTTCCCTTTCAAAGTCTAGAACCCATTTGGAGAAAGAAAGCAAAATAAAAAAAAAATGAAAATAGTTTTTCCGGAGGAAAGGAAGCACACGCATTTCCATTGTCAGCATTGCGCGCCAGTTTGGAAACCCTCCATGAATTTTCCAAGGGAGAAGAACCCAAACCAGCTGGTTTCCTTGCGTTCCTGCTCCTGCATCCGTCACATCTATTATTGATCTATTGCGTGTGAATCCAACCCTCTCCTGCAAATTCTCCTAACTCTCCTTATGGTATTGCCTTGTGTGCGAATGGCATACAAGACAATATATGGCGTACATATGTATGTATTTGCTATGCATATAAGTGCAACATACGACTGTTTGGTCATCTCAATGCGTGTGCATATCATTAAAAGTTTATTTGACTGAACTATTTTTAACTTTAACCTTTCAAAATGAAGTTGAATAGACAACTTTCTGAGGTCAGGATTTTCTAGGAAACTGTTTGTAGACTTTGGTTTCATGGATTTGTATGTATGCAAAGTGGGCATTGAGAGCAAATAAGCTGCGTCTTTGACTCGATCAAATTGGTTAACGTAAACATCTTGTGGGAAATCAAGGCATAGACATCCCCTGCGTGGTTTTAGATTTTTTTGAGACTCCCGGTTTGACGTCAGAAATACAAAATGTACGGATTCTAAAGAAGGTAATACTGACTGGATACTGGCATGACCTTCGGTGACTGTTTGACGCACGAGAATTAAATTGAATTATTGTGCTGTGATGCAAGCTCGTAGCTGGACGAACTCAATTAAAATTTAAATTGAACAAAGGGCAGAAGCATGAAAGAGATCTCGAATGTAAAATGGTTCTGTGACAAGTCAAGTCCGTATGTTTTCTGCAAAGCAATCTGCCTAATCTTTGTTTTCTCCCTGCTTTCGGTTTCCAATGCATCCAAATCATTCGGGATGTTCAATTTCAGGATTAATTACAGATGAAACTGAAAACTCAATTGCTACTGCGACTGAGCATAATAGCAAACTGCTGTACATTTATGGTTAACTCTTGTCAAACGAGAGCAATCTTATTTTGCTCATTTTTATTTTTATTAAAGATGCACACTGTATGTATTCTTTACGCTTACTTGACATAACTGCACCAGTCGTCATTGGCTGGAAACCACGCTTGGATCAGTGTACATAGGCACGGATAATTTTTCTAAATAAAGTTTTACAATTCTAATAGATATGGAATAGTAAGATTGCAATGCCCTAAACGTTTTATGTGAATTTTGAGGAACTCATTACAATCTTAGGAGAAATGGAATGTGGTGTGGTGAATAAGAAGATACATGAAGGATTATATACTACTGGCCGCTGTGTAGAATCTTAGTCCGTTAGAGGTAGTATATAATTTTGATAAGCAAACTAAAGCTCCCAGATTGATGACCAAGTTTGAGAAATTTAATAAAATGAAGTGAGGACGTGCCTAATGTAGCCATGAAGACTTGGAAGGGAAACTTTTGAAAGGAAAATACTTTTTCTCGTCCTCACTTCCCAACTCAAGTCTGGTCTGGGTGTAGAGAAAGAGTTTTATAGTTTAGACAGACTTTTAGAGGTGGTGGTGACGGGAGCGAGTGATCTAGAGCCTGACTAATGCTCCAATAAGAATAGAGGTTAAGTAATCCTTGTCACTTGTATATCGAATTTTGGCAGGGAAAGGGAAGGTTCTTAACTAGCTTTCTTCCATGACTGAAACACCCGTATTTGTTTTAATTTCATTCATTAATACTGCATTCAAGCACTGGGTTCGGCCTGTCGTCAAGGAAATTGGAATATAATAGGATTTTTTATGTATTTCCCCCTACACCTAAAGTTTCTAAATCAGGAATTGTATAATCTACAAGACAGCCAGGAAAGTTAAGATTTAACTAAAGGTTGAAGGGTGAGCACAGTACGGCTGTGTGATTCACTTTTGTCACCCTGCCGTAAGTGATGGTGAAAATCCAAGTCACGACGGTTTATAATGGAAGGAAAGGTAATCCTTACTAGTTAGAGTTAGACTAGGGGTGAGTTAAGATGATGGGATAGACTCTTGTGAGAGTGAAGATGTCGGAACTGGTGAAGGACACGGACGGAGACTCGTCTGGAAGTGAAAGTGGAGAGAACTTTACGTCATGTCCTTCTAGTTTTCTCTCTAATAGGTCGCTATGGGTTCATAGGGGCTGAGACAGCCAGTACTTATTCTGTCAACTCATTATATTCGTCTCTAACATATAATGTAGTGGAAGACTTAAATATGGCGCCGAAGTTCATCGTGCTCTCTTCCAACTTTTCCATAATTAATATCCCCCTTCATTTGTAGGGGCTCCTAATTACTATGGATTGGGGTGAGTTTGGATATTGCACGAAGATGATGAGTCGATGAGTGTAGATTTGACTTAATTTAGTCCTGTGCTTAAGAGCAGAGAATGAGCTCCCTGGAGGAAGCTAATTAAACCAATTGTGTACGTTTCAGTGGATGTAGGAGTGATTGCAAAATTAGAATTCATTGCAGTAACGTTGCTTGCTATGTATAATACATAATTTTCGAGTTGTGTATAGTACTAAAAAATACATTATGCTATACTGTGCTATATTTTCTGAAGTTAGATCAAAAGGAAACCAGAGGAATGGGTGATAATGCACAGCGGGTGAGATTGAAAATTGAGTTGTGGTTGGGCGCACGCCCACCTGTACACCGAGCGAAGTTTTCAAATAGTAAACCCATTCGAAAATGGAAATTAGTTTGACAGGATCCGACCCTTTGTCACAAGCTATTGAATCGGAAGTCGGGAACTTCAGAATTCAATCTCCTAAACTTTTTTTTACAAACTAATTGAAATCGAGCACTAAGGCTAGTTTGAAAAGTGGTTACAGACCTTCAATTTGTATGATATTTGAATGTGTTCTGATTATACCAACATGTGGTTTAATATGATGTTTCGAATGGATGCTACAGTTTTTGCTCGGTATATAATTTCATTTATTGTTCAAGCAGTTAACGGTTGCAATCCTCGTTCTCCTTGCAATTGAGAAGTGTGAAATCCTTCCTCAGAGATTCCAATGTGTTTAATTGTGTTTGCAGAAGATACGGGAATTAGATGACACGAAAACTGTCTCGCGAAAGCACTATATGTTTTGGCTAAGGAAAAGGAGGACTCTCCAGGTTAATTCTGGCTTGGTTTAAGAAAGATGCATTTGGTTGGTCTTTAGAACTTGGAAGATTAAATAGAGAAATCATTATTTCCTTGAGTTAACACTACAGTGAATTAATTTTCACTAATTTGATCTGAGAGGCTTCGTATTTGCACATGGCCAAGGAATGATTGCTTTAGTTGAGAGCGGCACTTGAGCTCTAGCCTAATTCTGGTTGGGAACAACGAAGTCCTTTATGTTTGTCTTATTGAGACACGAACGGCTGGAGACATGGGATAGCGGGATATACATGCTTCTGTGAGCACGATAAACCTACTCTGGATTCACTTGATTCGATTAGTGGATTTTACAATCCTAGACCCATTCCTTTGGGAAAATGCACTCTGTTTGGCCCACTGTCTAATTAGACGGATTTAGTGTTTATATATGTCTTTGAAACATATATAAAGGTGTTTGCAAATTAACCATGCAACATTGTAGTGAATATGTGTCATATATCTTAATTTTTCGACGACACCCCGAGATTAAGATGATTAACGTTTAGTTCAGATTACGAAATAAGTTAGATTTTATTAATTTTGTTTAGTCCCTAGAGCCTGCAGTATTTGGGTTGCATTTGGACATGAGGCATCTTAAACTATATGTAAATACATTTGCTCTGGAATATCCTTGAGCAATGAGCCGCTCGGATTAAATCATCTCATTCAAATCGAGTTGTGAGGAGTCTAGACAAGGTCGTGCTATTACGACTTCCTGTCATCCATATTTATGCCAGATCCCAAAGATAAACATTGCAGGCAATAGAATGTATGTTTACTAGATTTACAATTCTGTTCTAGTTTCCCAGTCATGATGGGTTTTATTGATTTTATAAAAATGCGAATATTTTAAATGTATGATAAAATAAATCATGATGAATCATTGCGCAACAATAGTGGGAATCTCATATATGTGTTTGCCTTCTTTCAGTGATTCGATTCCAATTTGACACGTGAATCTGATCTATATCTAAAGCTCTGGACAAATTACACTTCTTTCAAGGAACACTGAAGGCACTTCATTTGTTTGAGTAAACTCTAACTAAAACTGATGTAGAATCTGAAATCGAAGATTTGCGTGACTTGGACATTAGCTGCAAGACGTGTTAAACTGAAGGACCAAGCACTCCGTTGTTCTTATTTATCAAGTTCTTCTGTGTTTCAATAGTTAGGACAGATTTCCTTCTCCTGGAGGTAGCTTCTTGAGAAAGGAAAGTCAGTCTGTGTCTGATGACACTTTAACTCTGACGCTGGAGCCTCCATTATCTTTGTCTGGAAAACATTTCTGCTTCTCTGATATTCTATCAACCTAACATTGCGTGTCTTTCATTCCTTTCCTCTTTCCAATGGATCGATTCTCCGATCCATGTCATTCGGGGCTAAAACGATATTATTTTCTTCCGAAAGAGATATGGCCAAGTACAATAAATCCTTCGGCGCATTGAAGCCTGAGCACTCTCACCACAATGGTTTGAAGGATTGAAACCTTGAAAACACTCCAGACTGGTACTTGGAAACATGTAAGCGGCTTGTAGTTGGAAACACCAAACGTGTAAGCGGCTTGTCGTCAGCAGAGTTCTTTGGAACCACAACTCCAGTTTTTGCTCATTTAATTTGAAATGTTAGGCTCGGAATCTCGTATTAAGGTCCATTCCTTGTGCTGGACGTGATTGCTTGGAATGATGACATTTAAGGAAATTGAGTATACGCACACCTCAATATGCCTTGATAGAATTAATGAGTGAACTCAAGGGAAAATCCATTTAACCTTTGCCCGTGTAATGGGAATAGATGTGCACCCGTAAAAAATTAATAAAAGATGTACTTGGGTGTAATTCCATTAAAAAAACCTCCTACACGTTTGTGGAATGATGGAAAGAAAGACACGCACCGGAGCTTTACTTCCATGCAAGTCACGTCACGTCGTATCGTTAATGTTAATTAATTGAGTTTAGGACCCGAGCTCTAATTCCAATAGGGAACAACCGAAGTCACCAAGGACTCAGGCTCTGACGTTCATGGCTGAATTTAATTCTAATTTTAGAGTGGACTCTGATTTGGAATCCAACTTCTTATCAAGAGGTATTAAGACTAGGTAAAGAGCAATACATTTTTAACAACGTTTTGATTTTCCAAATACATTTCTTTTCAACTCATCAACTCAATATTACATCTAATCTTGAGACCTGCGAAAGCGATGGAATATATGAAAAGTTTGTATGAGTCCTGCATTGCATAATCGTGTACGCAACCCCATAATTCCAATTATTCCAGAGTTCACAAGGATTGGTGGTGGCACATGCCTGACGTTTACGTTTTGATGAGATCACGATTGTTCGTTTGGTGTCGCGAACAGAGAGGAAGATTTTTTTCCTATGCGTAGGTCTTCTGAATAAACGCATTCGTCAAAAGCTTAGGCTGAGGAAACAGATGACTTGAAGTGTTATTTTGATATAATGTTTTGTATTGTTGGCTGATTTAGAAATTGACAGGTAATCGACTGCATTTGATTATATTCTCATTCATGCGTCTGCATGCAAAGGTGCTTGGTCTAAGATTATCACGTGTTTTAAAATGGGTTGCATTTTAGAAGTTGGCGAGTAAGTTAGTTAATCCGAGAGGAAGGATGAAAGAGCTTTTATGACTAAGGATGCGAATTGAGATGGCGTTTAATTAGTATTTGAACTCTTCTCTTCAAAGCATGCTTTTGAGCGTAGGAGCGGACTCCCACAAAGATAAGAGGTTCACCAACTCTAATGTTCCAATTATCTCCTCTGTGGTTTCTGACTTACGCCTACTCAAATACCCGGAATTAACTTTGTGGTCCCGGTTTTCTCGGAGAAGTTCGACCAACAACTAATTTCCAACAACAACTACGAGTTTTTGATTATAAAATGTAAAGATGGGTGATACTTACATTGTGATGGTGGGTAGGATTTGAAACATTCGAGCAGATTACATGTGGAAATTGTTATTTCCTGGACTCGACTTGGGATTTACGCACGTATGTATGTAACCATGTCCATTGTTCCATCGCTCAAGGATTAAATGTAGTGTTATATTCAGCATTGTGCTTATTTGTTTCCTGTCTAATTTTATTGTTAGGCTTCCATTATCTACACATTTCCGCCGCCGAACCCCAGTGGGAGGACTCGAGTATTGGCGTTGCCGACTGCTTGCTCCTTTTATGTGTTTTAAGTGTGGATTGATGAGTAACTTGCGATTCTATTCGTCTTTGAAGATGATCCATTCTAGCTCCATTGTTGTTGCCCTTAATACCAAACTCTTCAATAAAATCCTCTTTCTACAAAGCAATGGCCGATGCTGGGATATAAAAAAACGTTCCAGCTGTAAAATAAAAGTGACTCTCTTCAGTGGATATGTACGTGCTCAAATGTGGAACGAGAACGAATTAATGAAATAAATTAGACTCATATTACACACTATGCATGTTCCCCCCATGACACTCGCTTTGGAATTGAACTACATGACACACATTTGAATAGAGTCTCCTACGTTGAGACTTGCTTTGAAATGGTTCAGTGATTCGATTTTATTGAGCTGCTGCTACATGGTCGGGATTCCCCTGATTTCCTTTCAGTGCCCCTTGCAAAGGTAAACGAAATTAATAGGACGGGAGGAAGCAAGCTGAGGATTGTGGTGCTTGTAGTTTATTAGGTAATCAAATGTGTTCCATACTGAGTACCTCGCATGGTTGGGTTTTATGTCTGTGGAACACACGGACGACGTGGAAGGGTAATATTTTTATTTGCGGATTTGTGTGACCCGATTTCTATCGAACGTGTGAAGGCGAATGGATCCATGGAGTTGAATATGCACCCATAAATGATGGATGTGGTGATGATCTTGGCTCGACTCTTTCGGCTTTGAGAAGCAAAGTTGAGCGTCCATTTTTATGGTTTGCGCATTTTTATTACTCCTCCATTCCCCGGCCCCCATGTGCTAGTAAAAATTAATCTCTTGAGGTGTGAGGAGATTTATTTTTGCATCTGAACCTCCATGCATCTAATTTGAGGCTTGTTTGAGTTGGGTTTCATTTTCTCACATGTAATTTGTATGCAAGCAAAGTGCAACGAAAAATATTTATTCATGCTAACGCTTTCCAGTTTCACTCTTTCGTTTCCATCACTTTTTGCAATGTTTTCAGCCAGATGGCTAGAAAACTGGATTTTATAGTGCGTCTATTTTTATTGTGTGGAGGATTGCAATTTTCTCTTCGTTTGGCTCAGCCCGACCTGAAAGTATAAAATTGGGCATTCAAAATACCACATTGAAGGACACCACCAGCGGACCTGAATCGATGGATTTCAACGCCACTACTGTAGTAAAGAGTAAACCAGGCTTAGTTTTAGCCTCAAAATGCAATGCATGCAGAATGCAGACTGGGAGTTTAGAGAAAGCCCTCGGTTTCGTAACCCATGTTCGTACTGAAAGTACACTTTTCCCGGATCGATGTTGATGTTCAAGGAAAATTGTGCTGTGGTGAAGGCTGCAGCTCAAGGACCTCCGCATTCATGTCTTGTTCGCATGGCTATTTCAATGTTAAATCCCAATGCCATTCTCAACTTGACCTAGACTTTGATAAAATGGTGGAGGTTGAATAGGTGAAGATATTACAGACTCTCATCTATAAGAACGACATCGGGTTACCTGGAATTGACTGACAGCTCACTTATCCACTGATATGTCAACCTGCATTGAAGGTTCCAAGTTTTGGAGTCTGACTTGTGACAGAGTGGGTTGCTTTTTAGATTTGTAGAAAACAAATAATTCCGCCTTTGAAGGAAATTGAGGTAAATGATGGATGGAAGACTTTTGCCAATCAGATAAATGGAAATTTTGGATTTGACTCTTTGAAAGCTAGGGAATAGACAAGATGGATGAGGGAATGAATCTAATCCTCTTTTAATTGTGCGGGCTTCTTCACGTGCTATTTTGATTTTCCCTGGATCTATACTTTATTTGTTTTTACTCCGTGGGTCATGGGGAGCTGGAATTTATGACATGAGTGTAACCAAGTGATTTATGTTGACAGTATGTTGTAAACCTGCCACACTCCAGCTTTACTTTTATCCAATTCAACTACTGACGTCATTGATCCTATCGGTGTCAATCTGTTGTGGCGGTAGTTCGTCTTAAGGCCTACGTCTACGCTAAACCTTGACTCCTGTCATTCCATACGCATTTCGGTTTTTTTTCTATATAATTAGTGAGTAATGGTTCTTGTGGTTGACTCAAGTAATAAACAAGACGGACCTGAAATTAGAAGCGTAAATTGCACAAGGCTGGGTGGGTGGCTCATGTGGTGGTTTTCCTTTGGTCTTGTGCAAGGTCTTGTTAATGGAAGGAAAATGCAAAATTATACTGATGTATTAGTAAATGGCATTTGGAGCTAACCGCTGTCAAAGCTAAATAGATTACAGATAGGATAGAAATGTCCAAGAATAATGGGAAACGAGGTTGAGATCTAATTGGAGGAAACTAAAGAGCAAAATGTGATGTAATGTTCTTCTTTTATTTTGCAGAGTGGGCTGAAGAAGCAGTTTCAAAGGCTGAGATCTTACGACTCATCTACCAGGTTCGAGACAGAAACAAAGTTTTTAATTGACAAGCATACATGGCTATCGCAATTAGTAATAATAATTTTTTTTCTTATAAAAAAACAGGGTCGTTTTCTTCACAGTAATGTGACGTTGGGTGCCCTTGGACTACCCCTGGGAAAGACGACAGTAATGCACTTGGTGCCGCGAGAGAATCTTCCGGAGCCCAATTCTCAAGGTTTGACTTTGCCCTACATTTTATCTTAATCTTGACGGCTTGGGATTGGCATTTACAGTCTGCAAGGAAAAGGACCACGCGGGATGGAGTCCCGAGCTTTCTCCGAATGAAATATTCGGTTCTGACCTTCATTTTTAGGTTTTTGGCCCACTGCCAAACATGTGCCTTCTCTTGCTACGTGGGTTGAAAGAATTGGATGCAAGGATTGCATTCGCTCCACCACCTAAACTCATTTCTATATTTTACTGCATCCTCTCTTCTTTCTCTGCGGCAAACTTAACTTTCGCTGCAGCTAAGAAATATAGAATTGTGCCTCTTTGTAAACATGTCAAACGTGGCATTCAAACCAATTGTAAATATGAACGGGCGTCACTTAGTAGGTTAAACCCTAACTCCGTCCAAGCTCTTGAGATACCCCATTATTTGATATTAAGAAAATAGTTCTGCTGAATGAGTTAATGGCTGGATTATTTAATTTTATGTTTTTCATGAACTGAATTTCGAAGTAAAATTTCGTAGCGGGAATGCACAATGCAGCATTTGCTTGATATTCAGTTTCATTCCTGATTAACGATTTGGAGAGTATTTGCTTTTAACTTGCAAGGATTCTGAGGATTAGTGTGTGGTCTTATGGGGGACCACCGGCTTCCAAGAACTTCTTAATGAAACATCAAAGTGGGTTTCTGGTAAAATTGATTTGGTTACCGTAGATCATGCTGCATGCTATTGCTCCAGGTTCGACCTTTTGATGAGTCTATAAACCCCTAGCTGCCTATTTGGGAGATCCCTGGCTGGACTAAAAACTTAACATTACGCACCTAACACATTCTCTTATAAGTACAGATAACCAATAAATAGGAGCAATACAATCGGAACCGGTGCATTTTATGTATCATTATTTGCAGCAATTTAATTAAATATGTCTTTTTATTAGGGGTCGCTAATCAAAGCATTATTGACCTTTTTGTTTTTAAGTCTGAGCTTCATGTTAGTTAGCTTACTAGCTTACTTCCAATCTGAAAGTTAGTCAATCGGGTCAACCAAGAGTGGAGGCATTATTCAATTGTTTTCTTTACATTTTGAAATGATGCGTCATGTGACTAATAGATTAGCTTGCACAGGGTCTATTACCTATAGAAGATTTGCGGAATAATGTCATATGAGTTTCACGCGCATCTGGAAATTACGGTATTTTTCACTTTTCAACTTCATCCTGCTTTTCTTGTATTATTTTTATGAGCTCAGTGCAGCCATGAGCGCTGTTAGTCGCTCTTGGGAGAATTAAACACATGTCTCAATAAGCGCGAGACAACCTAAACCCTCTCTATTTCTAGAGGACATCAAATGATGTAGCTGCGAATTATTTGCTCAGTTCTTATGTACACACAAACACAGCTTCTTTGAAGCCAGTGCATCATAAATATTTGTAATTTATCGTTTTGGAGCTTCTTTGACATTTCATATTAGTATTTTTCTCCCGTTCATATTAGTCTACGTTTTCATTACGCTAGCTTTCGTGTTAGAAACAGCCAAGGGTCGGTCAAGTTAATTATTTTTATATGCACTTTGGGGAAGCAATACAATTTCGGTGAAGAAAAATAAAATAAAACGGGTGCAACCAGAAAAGTTAACATCACCGGCGAGCTTACATCCGTACAATTTAGCTTCCAGACTATTAGCTCCTCCTTTAGAAAAATAGCACCCAATATTTGATATAATTGAATGGCATAATAGGCCAAGTCTTGTAGTGGAATATGTTGAAATCGGAATTTTCACACCCGAGCGGAAATTAACATAATTTTTGTGTGTATGGTTTTTTTTAAATAGACGCTTCAAGTTGTAGCATGAGTAAGCACCTGCTCTTTGTATAAAATTTTATGTTTAGGGTATGCATAAAGTACTAACCCTATTTAGTTGAACAAAGTCAACCTGAATAAGAATTACATCGCTTTCCCCTAAAACCTCAACTGCATGTAGAATTTTTATAACCGATATCTCTGTTTGTCGATAACTATTGAATAACTATAGTGATGTACGGCATACTGACCAATTTTTTTGAATGAAGCCAAGATTGAACTTATACGTTCATTGCGCAAAGTTATGTATACCCACCATTTCTGCTTGCATTAAAGAAATGCGTTTAATGTGCACTTTGAGTAATTCTTGGGAATAGATTTTTTTGTGTAAGGGCTTGTACACACGGCTAATAATAATAACTACAACTTCTTTAAATGCATTCCTCATCGGAAAACTGAGCGTGCTAGTCACTACGAAGATGTTTGAGCCAATCAATGTCACATTTTTTTTGTAAAACCTAAAGAAATTATGGTCCTCCGGAACATACATGCTCTAAAATATGTATCTAATCCTGGCTTTAGTGGTTCGATGTCTATTGTATGCAAATGGCCTTGTGCAAGGAGAGAATTTGACGCATCTGGAGCTATTTTTTGTTTGTCTTGTTTTGTGCGTGGTAAATCATAATTAGAGCTTATGAATTCAATACGCATTCAGTGTTTGGAATTATTATGGTAATGCTATATTGGGTCGTGAGAATAATGCATTGAGACTTTGACTTCAAATTAATTAAGAAGATAAAAGGTATTGACTAAAATTGTGAGCAGGCATTCTAAAACTAGGGACTTACTACTGAAAGCTATTTCAAACGGAACTAGCTAATCATTGAAAGCTTTAAAATGTGTATTTCTTTTGAAAAGTATTTAAATTCAACTTGCAACGGTTTATCTACATGTAGTGATCATTATGCTTTCAAGAGCAAGGAATTAATCTAGAAGTTAAAACTTTGTTATCCCTCTCACATAGCAATTCGGCAGGAAAAGTTTTACCTCAATTTGTTTCATTTTCTTATTCACCAAATGGATTTGACTTGGGAGTATCATTTTGAAATCTGGAAATCCAGTTGAGACTAAGGCATGAAGAATTCTAGAGCTTGACTAGCCTTCGATGGTACATGGGATATAGAAGTTGAGATTGTTTGTGTGACCTCAATGCCTGGTTGAATGGATCCTCTGTTTGGTTTTCGGATTCTCGTACTTCGACTTATTGCTTTTGCTTCATGAGAGTTCCATGAAAGATGGGTGCGTTTGGGCATGTATTTAGTTGTTTCTTGATTGGAGCGTTCCATGGGCGAGAGCCCGAGGGAACTTGAATAAATCAATTATTATTATTATTATTATTATTATAGTTGTTTCTTGATGTAACCTAGTCTTTGGTGGAAGTTCGGCAGAATGTATTATTTGCACTTGAGTGGATCCATGAATTCCAGTGTTCCATTCAATTGCTATGTTGCCATCCAATCAGTAATATTTTCTCCTTTAGATGTAGTTCAGCTCTGAGCAGAACTTTGATCTTTTCCAAGCAAAGACCAACTTTTCAGCAAATAGTGAAGTTTCTCAAACCCGAACGAGTTGGCTGTAACAAATTCTGCTTCTGGTGCAGACAGATGGATCAGTTGCCATTATATTAACTTTTTTAAGCTCAGCATCATCACTCCTGAGCTATGCAATTAAAATTTGCTGACTTATGTCATTTACATTCTTTCCTCCTGGTGCTAACACATGTGCCTTTTAACATGGGCGGTAGAATTAGTGGGATTCTTGTTTACCATTGATTTTTTGTTGACTTCAGAGGAAATCAAATGAATTTTTTTCTCCAATTCTAAATCCTATTGATTAAAAAAATGTTATAATATTGAATACAAACTTAATGTAATTTATTTATTTCCATTTTTACAGACCAAAGGACAAAGTCGAAGACGGGGAGCAGTAGCTGCTGTGCAGGATGCTGCATTTTATAACTGGATCCATCAATACCCGATGCTTTACGTCTTGCGAACCACACACATATACGCATAACTACCTTGCTACTTAAAAACTTTAACGCACTTGGAGAAGAAGGAAATGAAGAACAGAATCACAACATCACAAATATTATCGTCACTTCAGAATAAAAATGCTCTGTCAGTGAATTTCTTCGTCGTTGCATCCTTCTACAGTTTTTTTCGAATTTACGTTCTCGTTCTGACAATTACTAAATAATTAGGTCTAGTAGTCGTATACTTAAAAATTCTATAGTGGAGTTAACTTATCAGCTTCCGCTAAGTTTCAACATTTGTTCTGTTCAAGTGCGCCGTTCCTAAATGTAACTAACCTATCCTCCTAGCGTAACTTAATTAATGTTCGCGCCCATCCTAATTCAGATATATCTCTTCCCATCCAACAACCAATCAAGTCGTAACTTTGTGAATATAGAATTATGGAAAATTAGTAGTGCATGGGCAGTTAAGTGTAAGTTACCATCGGCTCGTCCTACGCAGTAATGCTGAGAAAGATCATATTTTTGCTGTTTTAGTAAAACCCTCTTTTTAACTGTAAATCCAGCGACGGAAGTTAGGAAAGTTTGGGAATGGAAGGAAGCTATCAATACACCATTACTTCTATTACGTGGTAGACACCACTTGAGGGATCGCTTATTTTAATTAACGTCAGCATATCACGAAAATAACAGTTCATTCTATGAAAACACTCTATGCTCGACATGCACGCTATTTCAGCCATGACGCGTTTTACAAATTCTATTCGTCGAAATTTTAAAAAGAAATACAATTCCGTGGATTATTACTCGAAAATGGCTCAGTTCATGATACCGAAGTTATAGTCCACGGTTTGTCTGCTGACTTGAAATGTGGATATTGGATTTGTAGGAAGCCGGTCATAACAAATTTTAACAGTGGTTAAAGATTAGCAGCAGCAACTACTATTCACGATCATTGGTAAAGCTGATATTTTCATTTTAGAAGTTAAATTTATTGTGAATTGAAATGAGGAAAAGTGTAGTCGTATTAGCTTAGCCATGTAACTACTATCTAAGATTATGAAAATGTACAATACAAAACTGATCCTTGTAAATTTTGCTGTGTATTTTTGTTCATAAAGCATAGTGCAGACCGCTATCTGCTGTAGTATCAAATCCTGTAAATGGTTACCTAAATATATAAACGTATTATTACTTGTACTGCGGTGTGTGCAAGATTGAACCTATCGGGTTCACGCTATATAAATTATATATTAATTACGCTAGGAAATTTCAATCCCAAATGATGAGTTCTACAATGGATTTGTAACTATCTGCGGACGGAAGTTTTTATGCTGGAACTGGTTAATGCAAAATGTACGGCAGGAGGAAAGGATTAAATTGTGGTTTTGAGAATAATTACTATACATGTATCTAATTATGTATTCAATCGTGTTTATTGTTGTTGTCCCAAGCCTACTGGCACAAGAATAAGATAATTGAAGGGCTTGACAGAGAGAGATATGAAGTAAGAAAATATTAGCAGCAGTTTATCTACTCAAGGCGAAGCGGAAGTTTGAATTTTATAGTTCTTTTGTTTTTCTTTTTAAGGAATCTGAATCTGCGTTTAAGTTGTACGATAAGGTTGTGTTGAAACTAATGTCGTTGTCTGTCGTCATTACATACTTGTATCTTAAATGAAATGTGAGTCACAGACAAGAATCTATTGATTAGATGAAAATTACTCAAACCGAGTTCTTAAGGTTGACTTGTGTGTTACAATATGCTACTATTTTGAAGTTGTTTGCAAGTGAGGCAAACCCCTGAACTTTTAAGTTTTAAATTGTATGGATCATTTCAGTCACCTTTAATACCACTATTCATTAACATGCACTAGTTAGTAGAGTGTAGTACGAATTAGGTTGTAGAATTAGAATTGCACGATGAATGTGGGATCACAAATAGAAGTCAGTCATTATTTGCTGTAAGTCGTGAATGTCTGATTAGATTTAAGTAGTTACTATTATTCAAATATTATTATAATGTAAATCAGTCATTTGTGCGAAGAGCGAGAAACAAGTATTGTGAACTTACGAGGTGATGCTTGTGTGTAAGGTTCCATTTGCGATTCAATGAAATCACAATTAGCTGTTAAAATAAGTTTTTTATTCTTGATGAATGTGCATATGACTGTTTGCTTTCACTTTCAGCCTGTTTATTCAAAAGTCCAGACGTTAGGATGTCTCCCCAAATGTTTGTCTGGGTTTTTTAATCCATTTCTCATGTCAGATTAAATAATTCATTAAATGTTATGGGTGTTGTTTGAGCTGTCCTCGATTGCTACAATGTAGATACAAATCCAAGATTTGACAAATTTATTTAGCGGTTTTATTGCCTATAGTTTAAATTCGAGGACCCCTTGAGTACTTTTTCAATGAAGCACTTTATAAACTTTGATGTGGTAGCTGCAAGATGTTGGTTCGGCAATAACTTACTGTTGATTCCAATGGTCTGATTCTAAAAACCCAACCATTTTTCTCCCTGCTTCGAAGCTGTTCATGGTTTTTCCCGATAATACTCTCAGGCTAATCTTATACACCAAAATTTGTATTTCGTTGTTGGCGAATCAACAATAGCTAGCAATCAACACTTTTCAAAATTTTACTAATGTCCTTCTTACCTTCATCTACCATTAGAGGTTGAGTACACACTGTTTACTTGTTTTCCATGATGTCTAGTCTTTTTAATATGAAATGGGAGAATGGTAGAACACAGATTAAAGTATTCATTTAAGTTTTGAGGGAGTGTTTAATTTTGTAGGGACACATAATTGTTAATTCACACATGACCCTTCACATTCTTCAGTGCACTACAACACTAAAGAAGAACTAAAGATCCCAAATTTTAATTTATTCATTACGGCTTGATTTAGCGGTCACCTTGTAATACAATCATCACAGTAATCGGGTTCTTTCATGTGCATGCTAATAGTTAGAGTAATACCCTCTGAATTTGGTCTATTTTTTTATTGTTAATAGCTAAAATGCTACAAATTGCACACAAACGAAATTGCCCACATGATAATTGAAGGCCAAAATCACTCTTTCTTGTGTGTGAATGCACTGCTAAATGGAATTCTTTTGATCGGGTGTGTTTGATGAAATTGTGAATCGTGAAGAGGAACGGTCTGAAAATAGCGGAATTGGGAATTATTGTGTATTATAAGCTAAACGTACATATAAATACATACTAAAATAGTTACACTACGTAATTGCTGTAAATTGTCATTAAAAGTGAAACAAAGAGATACTCAAATGCCAAATGTGCCTAAGCCGTTCATTTATTTTAGAAATACAAACGACTTCCCTGAACGAACATAATCCAAAGACAGTTATGGTTAAAGCTAGGTGTAGTTAATTTTAACTCCAATTTTACTCTTTCATTACTGGTCAGTTCGTATTTTGGGAATCTGGAATTGTAATTTCATCATTTATTTTTTATGCATGTAGGCAAATAGAAGTTGTAATTTGATGTCTGCTAAATTTAAATTTTTGTGCATGTCACGTGCTCCATGCGTTCCGGTCTGGTGTTCGTGGAAACGGAGTTGTTGTGTTTCCTCTGGGAATGCGCACGCCCAAACTGGCGAGAGGCTATAAAAGGTGGGGGGCAATGACCTGCCGTCGTCAGTTCGGCGTTAGCGCTTGCACCTGCATGTCCTCCATATTCGGCCTCCTTTCATCATTCTTCATTTTTAACGTCGTCAACTGCCCTCACAGTCGACGCTTTTCTCCCTTGTCTAAATTCCAAGCATTTTTTTTATTTCTACTTACACGGTTTGCAGCTGTAATCTCTCTGCATTGTTATATTATTGTTGGTAAGTCCTTGTATTTACAAATTAATATTTTAGTGAATTAATGGAAATTGGCTGATTGCTATAATTGTAGTTTATTCTGTCTAGCGTGAGAAGTATAATATTTAAAAACATGAGTTACGTCAAAACCGAGAAGGCCCGCCCTCGTAAAGTGGACGCGCGGAAAGGCGGAAAGGTTTTCATCCAACTGCCGCCTCTCAAAATGCGCCCCAAGGTTATTCCTGATACCAAGCCAGTACGATGCCCGCTTGGGAAGAACAAAGATGACTCACTCCAGGTGGCAGATTTTGTGCTAGTGAAGAAAGACAAGACTAATCGTTTCGTCGGCACAATTTATCTGGAGAATAAAACGCCTATTGACATGGCCTATCGTGTAAGCACACAAAGCAGTTTTAATTTAATGTTCTCCAGGCAGACTCGTTGTTTGAATTTATTTAATCCCCGCAGTTCACGATCTGCATTGTATTTGCTAAATAATTTGTTCTTTTATCACAGGTCAAAGGGGCTTCGATTGTCCCTGATCGTTATGGCCCGGAGTCTATGATTGGAATTGTTTCTGGGTTGGGACATGAGGCCATCAAAGTCAAAACTAATTTCAAATTTCAGGACTTGTTGTTTGAAGAAATTCAAGACGATTTCTTTGACATTTTTGCAGCACCCGCTGGAATCACCAAGGCAAATCGGGCTGCCGTGGCAGCATTCTGGGCCGTAAGTCTTCAATAATATTAACTCTTACACGATTTGATTAATACTAGTACTTCGAAATGACTTCAATTTTTTTTAATTCTAGAAAGGAGAAAATCAGCACAATTTGGAGCGCTACAGGGTCGACAGAATTCTTCGGTTTGAGGACTTTGATGACACAGTATCCAAAGTCTATCCTTCATGTAAAGTCCCAAAGTAAAACTTTCTTCTCCGCATCAAAAATTATTATATGAGATTTTATAATGCTATTGAGCAGCAAGTGAGCTTGTGCTAAAGCTTGCACGTGAAATTTTGAAAGTAAATATGGTTAAAACAAATTATTCCATCAACGATTCTGCCCTTGCTTGCAAACATATACTACACGGTTAAGTTTTTCGTAGTTTTTATAATACCTTTCTTAGCGTCTATAATTTTAAAATAAAATAAGTAACATGCTGGCAGTTTTTTATTAGGTTAACCAGACTAACTAGAGAGTTTACGATCAGTTCTGTACTAGCATTTGGAAAGAAACTGGATTATATTTATATATTTCTGGATTACTTTGGTTGTGAACTTTTTTGCAAATACTGATATACATAAGACAAGACCTACTCCATTATAGGTTATGCAGTGTCAAGTTGACATGAAAGAGTATAAGGTTTAACTGTTTACAAATCTATATTAAATTTGTTCACATGAAGTGGCCACAGCAAGTAATGTTCATCAATTGAACTACAGAATTTGAAGGTTCACTAATGTTATTACAAGTAAAATTGGAATTCTGAAATAATTAAACCAATTAGCTCGTCTCTTACAGCGTGTTTCGCATTAATTGTACTTGAGGAATTGTGTCCCGTTCCGTGTTGTTGCTCAAGCGTCCAGCCCTTTATCATGTACACCTAAATGTGTCTTTGATCTTAAGAGAATCGTCACAGTAAAAGTTAGATTTTAAAGAGAAGACTCTCACGCACAAATGTTTATGGTTCAGTGCGAGAGTGTAAAAACATAATGGCTCTTACAGCACAGTAAAGCAAACTTTAAAGTTAGTAGTGAAGTTAGTCGACATTCTCAAAAGAAAACGAATTAGGAGCTCTGCTTCTCCTTCTTGATTTAGTTAACAATGGACAGGCAAGTGAGGACCTTGGCACAATGACATTGTTTCTGCTCTGCACCCGTAAAACCCAAAACTGACACCAATTTGCAATCAAAATTAAATGTACACCGTGCGAATTAAGATGTTTTGGATTATCCGGAGAAAAGTACATTATGGTAATTTGCACGTTAGCTCTGAACAAGTCGTTCGCAACTAATTTGCTTAACTTTTTGCCCTATTTTCCGGAGGAAGTTCTTATTAATTTTTCGCACGCTTAGACATGAAGAGTGTATGCGGTAAAAAGAGTAAGGGGTGAACCATGTCATTACGAGGCGTCCTACGCCGTTTACATTATTTATTGTAAAACCATAAATGTTCGCGTGCTTTGTAGAGGGCTGAAATGAAGCTCAAGATTCCCAATTCACAAGAATTCTAATGGGCAACACACTTTGATAAA
>JAAXYW010000210.1:0-50302 GCA_036851895.1 Orthonychiurus folsomi
CCATGTTGCAGTTCACCATTTTGAGCCAACCCAATCGCGGCTTGTACCTCCCAACTCGCCTCCAACAGGCAACCATCGACCCCAAAGCCTTGGTTGAATTTATTGCCAATAACGCGGACTTCGCTCAAAATGGTAATATAAATTTTGCCATTTACTGTGACTGCACTTGTTCATTCTTAAATTGCTTTACTTTACAATTTTTCTGTAGGTGTACCGGTCTTCAAGTATAAGAATTTGAACGTTGTCAAATGCCACGGAGTTGAACTTCGCGGATTAAAGGCAAGCCTTGCTCCTCGCCGACAAGGAGGCCAAGCGCCACCAAAATTGGAGGAATACACGTTTACACCATATTTTGATCAAAAATCTTCAGCGACCTCACTCGAAAAGGCGCTTGGGGTTTGTGTAGACCTTGTGATTGAAAACACACCAACCCTTCGTCTCAAAGTTGCGGAAATCGCACAAAAAGCTGAAGAATCACTCGCCCTTGACGTCCACAACATTGCATTGTCTCAACCCATGTACCAAGACGATGTAACACTCCTGACTCTCAAGTCCGAGCTTGGAAATGTGAAAGAGGCTGTACAAAAGGCAGGAATTAAAGTCGTCACAAAAGATACCCTGGAGAAACTTGTGCCAGAGCAAAACCTTCATCTCATCGTTGTAGACGACGCCAAACTGGTCAGCACCGTTGAACCATCCCTCAAGGACGGTGGCTTTGTTCTCTTGCAAACCAAACCTGGTTCCACCCTGGTCACAGTTCCTAATTTCAATTTAGTGGCTAATAAAGTCTCAACTGAAAAGGACTTGATTTTATACAAGAAGGTAAGTGATTTTAACGTGTTTGCACTTTAAAGTTTTTAAGACGAAAGTCCTAACTTTAAATGATTTCATTTATTTTTGCTTTAGCAAAATTCATCTAATGACGTCAAATTTCCACTTATTGTTAAAATTGACAACTTGAAATTTGACTGGGTCGAGGTTGTTAAAACCGCCATGATTGACGCCTCTACTAATGCCGAAGCCCCGAAAGTTTATCTCGTCTCTGAAAATGCTCCAAACTCCGGAATCCTGGGACTCATCAACTGCTTGAAACAAGAACCAGGTGGCCATGTCCTCCGCTCAATCTTCTCTCCAGCCAAAACTGCTCTGGATTTCAAAACCCCAAGCCCAGCACTCAAGAAAATCCTGGAAAGTGACATGGTGAGTAACGTTTTGGACAAAACCGGAGCCGTGGGATCCTACCGCCATTTCCCACTCCAAGGCAAGGAATCCTCCGCCGATCTCCGGGAAGTGGAACACGCCTACATCAACACACTCATGCGCGGTGACCTCTCCAGCCTTCGTTGGATCGAGGGCGACCTCAAGTACTACAAAAAGGAATTGAATCCAAATGTTGAGCTCTGCGACGTTTACTACGCTCCACTCAATTTCCGTGACATTATGTTGGCGACTGGTAAGCTTCCCCCGGATGCACTTCCTGGAAATCTTGCTATGCAAGACTGTGTTTTGGGCCTGGAATTTGCCGGGAAAGATTCAAAAGGAAAACGTGTGATGGGTTTGGTTGCTGCGAAAGGATTGGCCACAACTGTCCTTGCTGACCCAACTTTCATGTAAGTCAAACTTTTAACTTAGATATTTAATTTAATGAAGTTTAATATTTTGATAATTCGAAAATTTCAGTCAGTCGTTCATTTCGGAATTGCTCTTTTGCTTTTAGGTGGGAGGTCCCTAAGGAATGGTCATTGGAGGAGGCAGCCACTGTTCCCGTCTGCTATGCCACTGCATACTACGCCCTTGTCGTCCGAGGAAAAATGCGTGAAGGAGATACGGTCTTAATCCATTCCGGATCCGGTGGTGTGGGTCAAGCAGCCATTGCCATTGCCCTCGCCATGAAATGCACCGTTTACACCACAGTTGGCTCAACGGACAAAAAGGAGCTTCTCAAAAAACTTTTCCCGACAATGAAAGAGGAGAATTTTGCCAATTCCCGAGATACCAGCTTTGAACAACATATTCTTGAGCACACATCTGGACGTGGAGTTGACCTCATCTTGAACTCTTTGGCTGAAGAGAAACTTCAAGCCTCCGTCCGTTGTTTAGCCACACATGGACGATTCCTGGAAATCGGAAAATTCGATTTGTCCAAAAATTCACCACTTGGAATGGCAGTTTTCCTCAAGAATGTCACCTTCCATGGAATCCTGCTGGATGCCCTCTTTGACCAAGATTCTGCCGACAAACGTGAGGTCGTGGAACTCGTAGCGAAGGGAATCAAATCCGGAGCCGTGCGTCCACTCCCAAAATCTGTCTACTCGGATGATCAAATTGAAGAGGCCTTCCGATTCATGGCAAGTGGGAAACACGTCGGTAAAGTATTACTAAAAATTAGAGATGAAAACGACAAGGGGAAGAAATTAGTCAAGGCCAGCCCCAAATCTTATTTTAATCCTGAGAAAACGTACATCATCATTGGAGGTTTGGGTGGATTTGGTCTGGAGTTGGCTGGATGGCTAACAGAGAGGGGAGCCACGAAAATAGTGCTTGCTTCCAGATCCGGAATTACAACTGGGTACCAGGAATCTTTGTGTAAGGCGCTGGAGGGAGCAAGGGATTGTCGTTGAGACTCCGAAAGGAGATGTAACAACTTTGGTTGGAGCTGAAGCTCTAATCAAGGATGTTCAAAAAATGGGCCCCGTTGGAGGAATTTACAACTTGGCAATGGTTTTGAAGGATGGCTTCATGGAGAATCAAACAGTAGAGAACTTTGTGTCCGTCGTCACACCCAAAGTCAACAGTACCATCAGTTTGGATTCCGTGACCCGAAAGCTCTGCCCGGAATTAGAACAATTTGTTGTTTTCTCAAGTGTGTCATGTGGCCGCGGAAATGCTGGACAGTCCAACTATGGTTTAGCTAATTCTGCAATGGAAAGAATTTGTGAGCTGAGAAAAGCTGATGGCCTTCCAGCTCTGGCCATTCAATGGGGAGCCATTGGGGACGTGGGTGTTGTGTCTGATCACATGGGTGGAAACGAAACCGTTGTTGGAGGTACACTTCCGCAGAGGATGCCATCGTGTCTGAATGCATTGGACATTTTCCTTCAACAATCCAAACCCACAGTTGCTTCCATGGTACTTGCGGACAAATCCGGTGGCCGTAAAGATGGTGGCGGAAAGAAAGCTACTCTCGTCGAATCTGTCGCTCACATTTTGGGTAAAATGACCCCAGTCAATTTATTTTTCATCTGCATTCCCCAACTTCATAAATTGTAATTTATTTTTTTATTTTTGCAGGAATGAAAGATGTGTCAAACGTGAATGGCTCTGCCAGTCTGGCTGAACTCGGAATGGACTCATTGATGGGAGTTGAGGTCAAACAGGCATTGGAAAGAGACTATGACCTCGTCCTCTCCATGCAAGAAATCCGTCAGTTGAATTTGAATCGCCTAAAAGAAATAGATGACAGTGGAGAAGCCGTTGTCATTCCTGAAGGAGAAGGCGAGGAATCCGACTCCTCAGATCCATCTGACCAAATCAAACTTTTCGTCCAAGAACTAATGCCAAAACAAGTCGTCGTCAAATTAAATGAAAACCCTAAGAACGCCGAAGCCATATACATTGTACATCCTATTGAAGGAGTCACACTTTCCTTGAAGAAAGTTGCGTCCAAAATTGACTTCAGCGTATATGGATTGCAGTGCGTTAAGGAAGCTGATTTAGAATCTGTTGAAGCGCTGGCCAAATTTTACATCGAGGTAAAAATTTTGATTTTTTGTATTACCTTAAGAGCTGCACGATCTAATAGTTTTACATTTTTTAAATGTAGGAAATTAAAAAAGTTCAACCGGTTGGCCCATACAACATTGCTGGATATTCTTTTGGATGTACTATTGCCCTTGAAATGGCACTTCAACTCGAAAAAGAAGCAAAGAAACAAGTAAGCAGAGCAATTTTGAGAGAAAGTAAAATGTTTGAACCCCTTCATTAAACAAATTGTTATTTGATATTCCAGGTTAAGAATTTGATCTTCCTAGATGGTTCTCACAAATACGTTAGTGTACAGACTGAAGAATACAAGAGCAAGGGTGGCGCAGTAACGGAAATCGAAGCAGAAAACCAAGTCAATGCTCTCTGCACTTTCCTGTCCCAATTTACCTCATTTGAATATCCAAAGGTAGCGCATTCGAGCACATTGCCTCGTACCAAGTGATATATAGTATAGTCCAACTAACCCATTAATTTTGATTTTCTACAGATCAAAAAGGAGCTCCTACAATTGAAGGATTTGGAGCCCAGAGTTAAATATACAGCTCAACTCCTCCATCAAGGCCTTCCCCAAGTCCCGGTCCAAGACATTGAAGATGCCGCCCGTTCCTTTTACCTTAAATTGGTTGCCGTTGACAAATACACTCCAAGCACATCATTCGAAGGAAAAGCTGTCCTCATCAAAGCATTGGGTAACCGCTCAGCTCAGATTCTCGGCGAAGACTACAGCCTATCGCAGGTAAATTATCATGTTCATTTCACAATACCACTCAAGTCAAATAATAGGGTCAGGTAATTTAATTAATTTTGTAATGAAATTCAGGTCTGCAAACAAAAGGTTGAGATTCACGGTGTGGAGGGAACTCATCGCTCCATCATTGATTTCCCGGCTGCCGAGAAAGTCGCTACTGTTATAAATTCATTGTGACCTGTTGCCTCTCATTAATTAGCATTAAATTTTCTCAGTCAAAATTTTGTTTTCAAGTACTTTCGCTCGCATGTAAAGGACTGAACCAAATATCTTGACTCAGCGGAAGGAAATATTTACCAAAGCAATCGCGTGTCGCCTCGTACCGTTAATTAGTTTTTAGGACAAATTAAAGTAGGTCACTTCCGGATACTCCCGTGTCCGTAGTGAATCGTTGCTGCCAACGGCTATGATATTCATTGTAATTTAAGTGTACATATATTTTAGTTTTAATTTATTTACTATTGTTAATAAACACATGTGGGTCTGCAAACCATTGTCCGGCTGTTGACGTTATTTATGAACAATCACCAGGAAATCTATTCGGGTCATTATTTAATGTACCTATTTCTATAATGTCATTTATTCCTCCTCCGTGATGGAGTCATTCGGGTCAGGTGGGAAATGTCTTTAAGTGCTGTCACTCCCAAGCTGGAAATGTAAAATGTTCAAAGAACTCCTCAAGTGAAAATGGTTTACGTGCTCTCGAGTTTCTTAATTAAGGTTCTCCTTTTATTCCTACTTTCTTCCCCCACAAAGTGGCCGGGGGTTGAGTGTGTAGAAAATCTTGAAGATGTTAACGTCAAAGCAATAAAAATGGCATTGGAAGCCCATCCAAGGGAAGGTCGTCAAATTGCTAAGTTCCTTTTCCAAGAAACTCAATTTGTGAAGGGATTTACTCTTTACAAATGGCCTTCGGGGAAACTTGCTTTCAAGCGAAGTACATTGGACAACCATTTGCCGCGACTTATTTTTCCAACTGGAGAGTATTTCGGGTCAGTGGTCAATGGGACTTACACAGTGTTACGTCAAGAAAAAAATGCCAGCGTGTATTCTATCAGTGCGGTGTATATCAGGTGAGAATTACATAAATGTACCCAAAAAGCTAATGAAGAATTGTTGTGTATACTAATGTTTGCAACTTTAATTCCGTTTGATTTTGTGCAAATACATTTAATTAAAGCTAAAGGAAAGAAAGTTTTTGTTAGAGTTAGAATGTTGGCATATGTATATATAAAAAACCTGAGTGAACAAATGTTTACATTTAATTCCACTAATTTCGAGCTAATTTGAAGTACAGGGTTTTTTTCGCCGGTAGGACGTCGAGCGCTTGAGTTGATTTCAGTTACTATATGCATACATAAAGCAGCAGTTTCGTATTATGTATTTGTGAATAGATTTGTCGTGTGAACTAAGGAAATTTGGCTAATAAGTAGCCCCACACGATGTAAATTTGAACTGTTTTATTTACTAGGCGTGACGGGCCTAAAATGAGTTTGGAATGGACACCATTTGAATTGTGGGCACCGCAAAAAGCAAAATTGGAGCAAGACATGTGCCAAGACAGCCACTGCGGTTTTCCCGAAATGTTGACTGGGACGTGTTTCCTCGCTAGAAGAAATTGTTCAAAGGAGCAATTATCGGATTTCAAAATGAAAAAAACACGACACCATAGTCTCCCACAAAAGGAAGAAGAAAGTGAAAAAGAAGGACCTTTGTCTGAACAATTGGGCACGGATTATAATGATCCCACCTTGTCACGTAGCAAACGAATGCTAAACATAAAGTACGATTATTACAAGACAACAAATTCAACTTATTTGCAAAGGAATTCCAGCAGAATCCCGTGTATGGAGTGAGCTTCGAGTCCCATCCTCATTTGATTTGCTGGAAATGTTCAGATCAATTTGGGATAACGGGACGACGGATTTGCTATTCAAAAATCGGATTGATCGACGGAGAAAGAGAAGGATTCATTCCTGGCGAGCAGAGAATTTTCTCCATAGCCTGACTTGTACTGAATGCCACACTATTGGCCCCTTTTATTCTGACCTTCAAGAGGATGTCCGCTATTCACAATTTTTTGGAGCTGGGATTCGTAAAATGATGAAAACAGGACACTTTCAAATGACAACAATTCCAAGGGATGGCGATTCGGGTAATAAAGCCCCATTCGTGGGATATGGAAATTGCCCTTATGATACAAGAGGCAGGGAAAAACCTGTCTCTACGGACCTTGACGATGTCATTGATTTCTACTTGCGTGCTCTCAAAATCGACTGTCGTGCACATGAAGATCTTAGTAGAACTCGCAAGGAAATGGTTTACAGATATGAAATTGTTGGAGATTTCACCAGATTTGACGGTCAGACTCAACCCGAGGAGTCCAATTTTGTAAGTTTTGTCATTTTCTTTCTAAGGAATCCCTTCAAGTCGCCCGCCTCGATTGAGCAGTCTGCATTTTAACGATTTTTTGAATAGTCCTCTTTAACAAAAAAGAATAGTTCTCAGCCATAAAACTTACGTATAGAGTTTAGCCTAATGACAACTTAACATAATCAAAAGGGACTGACTCTGAGATGAGCAGATCTAATTAATTAATTCCCAAAGTTTAAACTTGGGAATCGTGATCTGTCAGAAAAATTAATTACCCCCGACCAGACTACGCTGCTCCTAAACACAGTCCCAACAGGAGGAGAAAGGCTGATCCAATTAGACAAAATTTACATGCGTATGTCAGACACCCGCCCGTGTCAAATGACTCGGCGGCTTAACGAAACGTGCTGTACCATAAACCCCTAAAACATCATCTCCTTGAGAATTTAATTAAGGCGACATTTCATGGCTCTGCCACTGTGCTCCAGTTCTCGGGTTTTTAAAAATAGCTTGCTCTTCAACTAAAACATCCCTTGATTATCCAAGCAGGAAGCGTAAAACCCACGACGCTTCCCGTCGACCAGGTCGTGGGTCTCGACCTGTGACGGATAATTGCTTTCCGTCCAATAATAACTCCGAAAATTTTATCCTACATGAAGTCACTGTATGGCAGTACATTCAAGACAATATGAATAAACTTTCCATTCCAATGTTATCCCCTATGACTTTAATTAATTCCGGGAATTTGTAGCCCTTTAAGCCCTTAAGCCTGCTTACCTCTGTGCACACGTAAGCGTCCAGGGCGCCAAAGTTGAAAATTCCTCATACAAAAAGTTGAAAATTCCCCCTTCCAAATGAGGTTAATTGTGTGAATTTTCCTTTTCCAGAACCTACGCAGACCTCTCCGCTAATGAGTATGACTCCATCTTGTCTGGACTTTTATTCGCAAAGTTTACGAGCGTGTATCTTGGTCACGGGATGGGGAAGACGGGAGAAGGCTCATTTCCCGAACCCACAAACCTTACCATCTCAAAGGAAATCAAGTTCCTAAGTCGAGTTTTCTTAGACACACTCGACACGGTCCGCCTCCATCTCTCTCATCATCTCGTTAAAGTGACACGCTCATTAGTTCGTCTCCTCAAGAACAAATTCATTGTCCTACTCATCCAACAAACTCGACTCCAGGATGAAAGTGGTGAGTTTGACGGCGACGGCTCAGGACGAAAACGACAAACATCATTCGCGACTGAGGAGAATTACGATGACCGTCAACAAGTCATGGCTCTTAAGGAATTCATCTTATTTGGCCTACGGCCTCTCTTAAGGAGTGCGACTCCAGCCAATCTGGTCTTCCAAAGTTTTTTCACTCTTAATGAAAACAGGATCAAGCTTCTTGTGGATGTGTATGACTCAGAATTCACTATGGACAATGGGCAGTAGTAATATAAGCTTAGTTTGTAATTTTTGACATTAAACAAGCTTTTCTGCGAGAATAGTACTACTGTAACTGGTCGAGCATTATATAAGCAGGCAAGTAATCACAGTAGTAATATAAGCTTAGTTTGTAATTTTTGACATTAAACAAGCTTTTCTGCGAGAATAGTACTACTGTAACTGGTCGAGCATTATATAAGCAGGCAAATAATCGAATACAAACATCGGCATACAAATAAATATGTATTTATTACTGAGTTTTAAAGAACAGTCATTCAACCGCGCAACTTAACCACTTATTTGACACCAACTGCAACATATACGCAACCCATGTGCTAAAATTATACCAAAATCACATGCAAATCTCCAAACCACACCATCTGAACCTGTAATTTACAGGAGAGTCGGTCGCCGTGAGACTGATTTAACACCAACTGCAACATATACGCAACCCATGTGCTAAAATTATACCAAAATCACATGCAAATCTCCAAACCACACCATCTGAACCTGTAATTTACAGGAGAGTCGGTCGCCGTGAGACTGAAAATGAATGCTAAGTAACCTCAAGTAAAGTCCTGCAAATAAGTAAGCCCCCCACAAATTGCCTTTATCTAATTGTGGCTTTCCGCTGTCGACTCGCCTCCAACTCGACTGGGAAATGGAATCTGTGGGATCGAGAATGTCCTTGCGTGGGATAGAATTATGTGGATCTAATGGAAAATACCCGACTGGAGTCCCTCAGATCAACTGACTCAGCATATTAAATTTTATTTCCTATTCTATTCTCGAGGGCTCTGGTTTGAAGCCTCGCGGCTCTTCGCCGTTGTCGTCGTAATGCCCAGGAGTGAAGGGAACATGGAACAGGATGCAAATAAAGGGAAATCAAATCGTCTCTGACGATGAAGCGGATGAGGAAAATATGAAATCTCATTTAACAACGGCTTTCATTTCCTAATAAAGAATTTTTGCCATCCCCCTTCTTCAACCCAACTACTATTGGGTTCAAAAGATCAATATTTGACGTCTACGGTTGATATTGGATGTCGTTGTCATTCCTACACAATGTACAATGTATTCATATGTTATGTTTTGCCTTTACCTTTGCCTTACCCTTATGAAATGAATGTGATGAAGCCCCAAGTAAGTGTCAAACCGTCGTGTTTTCATCGTAAATGTCTTTCCCAAATGACACGGGTGGCTAGATTCCAAGTGCTTGACTTCCAGCAGATTACAAACTTATTTCCTATCCCACACTTCCTCACAATTGTGCTAAATTCACTTCACTGGGCCAGTGCCCCCAACTTTCATTCCCTTGTCATTTCCATTCCAACATCCATATCCACTTCCATGGGAAAAGTTTCTCCATTTCAAGCCACGTACGACTGGCTCTTTTCATCCTCAAATCTTATATCCACGTTAGTTATGTAATGTATTCTTTTTGAGAATGTGATATCTGAATGATGGGGAAGGCACGTGGAGGCGTTGTTATTTTATTCTCCATCCTTTTTAGATGGAGAAATTCTCCGGTTCACACTCCACGCACGGCGGATTCCGTCCGTCGACGTTCGCGTCTCAAAGGCTTCCTGTCCTCCCAAACTCACTAGTTGCTTTCTCCAGTCAGTCGGGAAGCTTTCCAGGTGCATGAATGAGATCAAATTTCTTCAGCGGAGGAGAAAAGTTTCTTACTTTGCTTGATTTACTCCGGGTCCTTTCACTTCACTCACGGTAATTACTCACACTTGACTGGATCGCATAGGATTTTTAAAGGCGGGAGTCGTGGTGTGGCCATAAGCCTGACACATTGCAGTTTTTTTCTATTCGGTTTCCCATCCAAAGGAGGAGACTTTCTTCCAAGACAAAAAATAAACATTAAATTCTAAAGTGGTGCTACTCGTGCTCGTGCTGTGTGTCTGTCGGAATCCAATTTTTTTCCAAGGGCTACAAAGAAGGCAAGCAAGATGACTATGAATTTGATTGATAAAGCCAAAGGAATTGCATATGCGGATACGGTATGTAAATCCAACTTGTAAATACAAGAGTTTGGAATGGAGGCTAATTGAATTTGTAAAATCTTCCTTCAGGTGATACTTGCCCTTGGATTCGTCCTGACAGCAGTTATTGGACTAATATTTGCATTTGAATGCAATCCGGAGGAGGTGAAGGGGAAGGAGGCTAGACTGCTTTTTGTTGGGCTCCTCATTCGGTTTTTGAGTAAGATTTTTTAAGGAGCTGCTTGCAAAATAGTATGCAATAATTAAACACTAAAAAGCCATTTGGTGTTTCAAAATTGTGGATATAAATGCCAAGTCCATTATGCGAGCTCGTACATGTAGTATTTCTAAATTTGTGGGTATTTCAATGTTGAAACAATGCTGCAGTCAATTTTTGATGTTTACTTTTGCAATCAAAATTTATTTTTACAAGAATTGCTTGCAAACATTTTTTTGGTCATTTTCAACTGAATATTGTTTGTACCTTCTTATTTAGTTGGATCATTGCTGCAATTATCCGCAATAATATTTTTGCTGGAAGGAGTATTGCTGGTGAGCGATTTATATTAGCTGATAAGAACATTAGGCTTCACAACCATATTTATGTTTGACATTGTGTAACTTACAGCGAAACCATAAACGTTGTTCAGTTTGGATCATTGTGAACAAAGTGTTTATGGGGTTGATGACAATCTCTGCTATTGTAAAACTATTCATGAACCCGGTCGCAGTATTCTTGGAACTGATCGGGATAGGATACAAAATCTTTTGTCATAGGATTGTTGGGGCATACTCTTTGGAACTTCAGAATGATTCCGTATTTCATCCTATAAATAATTCAATATGTGGCTGGGCGTGGATGAATGGTAAATTTCTTTTTTGTGTTCACCATTTGCAAAATGTATGTCATGCTTTTCACTCATCTATCATTTTCCTACCCCATGTTCCAAACTTTTTGAAAATTTTACGCACTCTATCATTATTTAAAAGCTTGTCAGATTAGTTTTGTGCTCTTATTTTCGCTTAATTCATCCATCACCCTGCATTGACGTGTGTACGCGCCATGATAAAAACCAAATTGCGATTGCACACCTTTAACATTTATTACAGGGCTGGGGTTAGGGGTCAAGAAACTAAGTTAATATTTCCACTTAATTTATTTAATTTCCAATTTATTCGGGGACTTTAAACTAAAAAGTCATTCTCTGTCGGTGGAATGCATTAATGTTTAAATTTTTTAACTTGCAGATGTCAGCGTGGCGATAAAGCATTCAGTTTTGGTGACATGCTTTGCGAAAGAAATTGATCTCCGCGTCAGTTGCTAGCTGCTTCCACAATCCTTCCGAATCCCGATTCATTTTTTTGTTTACAAGCCCAGATGTGAAACTGTAACTGCAGACCTGATTTAAAATGTGTTTCTGCATAAATTAGAACTATTTTCTCAATAATCCTGCCGGGAATGAAGTAATACTCTCCAACACATATCGACAATAATGAAATGATTAAATGTAATGTAAAGACCAGGTCAGGTTGAGTTGGATGTAAGCCAAAACTGCCAAATATCTGTTGTACAATCTCCCCATATCAATGTTTTACAAAAAAAAAACTACTCTACTACTCCAATTTTTAGTATACAATTTAGTATTTAGTTAAATTGTATCCAGCCAGGGCAGAGTTTTAAATGTGCTATACTTGAGTAAGTCAATGGCAGTTAGGTAACATGCAGAATTAGTGTGTCAAAATGGCAGGAAAACTTCAAATGTTATCAAAAAAAAAGGGAAAAATCCTTTACCCTGTGCGTAACGCTTTTGAAATACTTATGTACTATTCTGGTAGGTTTAAGAATCAGATCAAATATTACAATTATCAAAGAATGTCCAAATTCAATAAACAAATTTTGAAGCTATTTTCGTATTTTCAAGAATGAGCTTTTATGGGGTGGGGATTTTACCCAATTAGGATTCAGGGAGGGAGACACACCTGAACCACTCATTGGAACTGAAAAACCGCAAACCCGACAACGTTACAATTTTAATTGTAAAGATCGCGTAGTACGAATAATTAAACTAAAACCCAACGAACCGTGAATTCATTTCAATGAAATGTGACTACGCTCATCCGCACTCAAATCTATAGGTACTCCCAAGCCTGCTTCCCTGCCCTCAAATTATCTCATGAAATGATCAAACCACAAAACGTTAATGGTCGTACGTACATACACAGAGTATAATTGGTTACAAAATTAATTGGAATCGACAAAGGCGCCGAAAACAACAAGCCATGGTGTGGCCTAGTAATATACTGCATAGCATAGCATAGTTTTGTAAAGTTAAAGTACGTGCCATTTCCAGTTGACATAAAATTCGCGCCTTGCTTTATTGTGAAGCATGAAGTTGCTTGAGGAAATGTTTTTGCAAACTTAACGGCCCTCGTTCTCTATCTCACTTTGTTAAAGATGTAATGCTGGAAGTGACGCAAAGTCAATCTCATTTCCAAGGAAATTTCCGTTCAAAGTCATAAATTTTGGGCTTTTCATTGCAGGCGAGGCGGGAACCGTGTGGTTTGGCCCTTCTGCTCTATTATGAAATCAAATTACTCCCAGCAATTCCCTGAACTCATAAAATGAAGAGTTAAAAGAACAGTATCCCGTCCTGCTCTTATTTTCCGTCTTCCGAAGAACCCTTCGAGATGTGTGTTTTGTTTTCACAATTTACTCACTCAGTCTCAAACCAAAACACATTTGTGTAGTATGGCATAAAACGCAAAAAGTCCAATGTCCACAGAAGTCAAAGGTTACTGTTTCCTTGAGAAAAACATGCGGATTTGCTGATAAGAAGGTTCATAGCAGCGGAGGCTTATCTTTTGAGTGAGTCGAGTCTGGGTCAGTTTATATAAATTCTGAGTTCTGCGAGCTTGAAAACTGATTACTAATTCAAATATATACGTACATATTTTCAGTAATCTGAACAAGCTAGTCGGGTTACCCCTTCGACATTTCGCACACGTGTTGAACTGAAACCTAAAGCATTTTACATTCATCGTCTGTCTGACTGTCAACAAATTAATTTAATATTTGTGTTGTATTATTCGCACTCCGTGCTAAAATTATCAAAATTATCTGCACACTACAAAAGCAATGGTAATTAAATGAATGAAAACGCGAGCACTTTGCCTGCCTTTCTCAACCCCAAAAGTGAAAATTTGCTAATTATTCCAAATCTGTCCATTAAAAGGTAATCAGCGCAAACTCGATTAATCCCCCCGTCGTGTTTTCGTACGTACCATGTGAAGCCCTGGCCCCGAATCCCTTTGTTTTAATGGCACATCGTGTCGATCGTGTATCCAGGCCACATTCGCCATGGCTATGAGAAATTCATTCCCCCCTTCGTTCAAATGGCAAAGGGAAAGGCGTAAGCGGCGACGGGGAGGATGGATGGTGCAAAAAAAAGGTAAGGTCCCTACGGCTGACGCCACAAAACTCCCCCCGAGACATGCGAATGCGAATTCCTCACTCGGCTGGCTCAAATTTAGAAAAAAAAATTACTATGTGCTTACGTACACTTAAACCCTCATGCCATGCTATACTAGTCCCCATCTCCTAATGTTCTAATAGAACCTGACTAGTCTACCCAAGGCAAAGTGTGTAAATAGCTACGCCCGCCTTGAACTCTCCATCCGTCCCGCCCAGGAGACAACACCCAGAAACAAAATCCTTTACTTCAGTTTCCATCCAGTCAGCCTTGCGGCCATTCCACCACGCGTGAAATTGTGCCTTCAAAACAATCATAATTTAATTAACATTTCAAAAGCCATTCCATTCCTGTCCAGTGTTACTTTCCGTGGACCACACACAATGGGAAATGAAGGGAAAGTCAAAATCGTCATCTACGTGGAAATTGTAAGGGAAAGAAAGGGAAAATCCATCATGCGTTGATGGTGAAAGTAGACTTTCTTGATGTTGAATGTATTTTGATTTCAGGGCCTGTTCATCTTGGAACTTATTTGTATACTTTTGAGCATTTTGTTTGCCGCGGCACTCGAGGATTATATTCTGCAGAATTACGTGGAACCGAAGGATCGGAGTGAAATGAAATCAGCTATGCGAACAGTCTTTGTGGTGATTTTCGTCATTATCGGTAAGTTTTGTGGATTTTAAATGCCTATTTATGCTGGTGTTGGATATGCTTTCTGTTCCGTCATTAAAAAAGGTCGAATTTACTAATTCATTTGTATTTTACAGCCATTGTCATGCTGGTTGGTCTCATTCTGCTGATTTTTCTGTACAAGGGCCATGCACAGGTAAGAACAAAAACTACTTGAAAAGTTTACTTAATAAATTGTTAAAAAATTTCATGTCATTGTCATTTGTAGAGGAGCGCCGGGAAATTGAAGGTGTGGTTTTACGTTATCTGCGTGGGGACCGGTTTATCAATTCTTGGTGAGGTTCCGAATTTGTCAGATAGTCATCATCAGATCAGATATCTGATCTGATCTGATCGAGAGTCGATGATCAGATTCACTCATCTGATCTCATCCGAAGCGAGTCAGATCAGATATCTGTTCTGATGAGGAAAACATTAAATTATCTAATCAAATCGGATCGAATCAGATATCTGGCGCCTTGCCGTGATGTACATGTTCAAAGCTGTCAAATTTTCAACTTCTTTTGCTTGCAAAAACTAAAATGCAACTTGTATATTCCCTTTGCTTAACGTTTGCTTCGGATATCTGAATTTCATCAGATATCTGATTATCTGATCTGATCTATATCTGATTAGCGCCAGATGATGATTCTCGTCATCCGAACGCGACCCGAAATTTTTTGATCAGATAATTTTTCATTCTCATCTGATATTATCAGATCAGATCAAATACTCCATCCGAAATATCCGATCTGATTGGAACCTTAATTCTAGGCGTTGCATCCGCGGTTGGAAAGAATCCGAGCACATTCGTCAGTCAAATACCAACAATCCTCTACGTCGTGTACAGAGTCTGGGCCTTGGTTGTTGTGAAAGGATTCATCAACGAAATCCAGGAAGGGCCCCAACAACCACCATTTCAGGGGGTCGCGTATGCAAATGCTTAAGAAAGGCGAGTGGATCACATGCACATAATTGGGAAAATGGATTCACAACATGTGGATGTAAATGTAGTCAACTTATTGATTTATCTCGCTAAATAATACTCCTGGTTTCTCAGCTAAGGAAAGGGAAAGGCTAGCATAAAAAGTTATGGGAAGATGGGAAAATGGATTCACAACATGTGGATGTAAATGTAGTCAACTTATTGATTTATCTCGCTAAATAATACTCCTGGTTTCTCAGCTAAGGAAAGGGAAAGGCTAGCATAAAAAGTAATGGGAAGTGTGTGCGGTGTGCCTCCACAATTCTCTGAATGTCCATTTTATGAAATCCTCATTAATTTTATTGTGCCCTACATCATCGCTTCTTACAACATATTGCCTAAAAACGTGCTTTTAATTGACCTTGATCGATGTGGTTTATACAATTAACTATATGAATTTAATGTTAATGAGAAAAGTGTACGTAGTTTAATATGTGGTTGGGCGATTGTCAACTAGTTTCTTATTTGAGGTTCCTGGATTTTAATTCCGGTTATAATTTAATTTTAAAATATTAATATGCTGTAAATTCTGAATTTTTTTGATGGTCTTCTGCACTCTGCAGTGAATCGGATTTTTTTTCATGCTCTTTGGTTCCGCTAAAACTGGTTTACGCGGTTTCGAATTTGAATATTTATGTACTTTTTAAATTAAAAAAATGTTTATAAACCCAACTACACGTACAAACAAGAATGGAAAACAGTTCTGATTTACAAATATATTTGTGCCACACTTAAAACACAACATGTATGTACTCATGATATTACAAATTGTGCCATCCACATTTGCCTATATTGACTTAGTAGTTCAAAATGTGCAATTGCAATTGCAATGCAAAGTTGGCTTGCAAAAATTATAAGCCTCTATGCGAATCCTAAGGAAACTAAGAAATCTCATTACATGTTATATCTCTATTCTGGTTACCACTAATATTACAAAACTTATTTTAACCTTCGTGTTATTGTAACTTCATTGCAACGTGCTGTTGAGAATCTCTTTCAGAGTAAAATGTTAAAATTAGAGGCAGCGGTATATGCAATTGTATTTGCAAAATGAGCTTATTTTATGTTCTGCACTGCAAAGTCTTATGGCGGGCATGTTTAATAAAAGTAACCAAATAAAATAATTTAATTCTGTTAATGCGTTCGTGATTCATATCAGCCGTGTAAATTGACTTGATGCTTTTCATTCCATGGACAGAATATGTGTACGTTTGCCCGTAGCTTGTAAAAGGCGTATTTATCAAAATATTTTCTTCTGTCGAGCCTTCAACTCCAAGCCACAGAGCGGGCAACTGAACGGCAATATCTTAGCCTGCTAATTGTGTGGTTTAGGCTTTGAATACGCACTCACCCCAAGGAGAAATGCGGTTAGCGGAAAAGTTACGATAAAATTGTTTAATTGTATCAATGTCCAATTTGTTTTGAACGCAGTGCCGAGTTTAAATAAATGAACAATTCAATATTTGCACTAAACTCACCCTTCTCGGTTACTCTTGGCATAAAACTGTACCATTTGTGCCGTTCGAGACATGTCATTTCTCTAAATACATTACAAGCATATTACAGATTGCATATGCAATATTACAAGCATATTACAGATTACATATTCAATATTACACGAATACTTACGATTGCTATGTAAAGCCGTATACGAGTTTTATGCCAGGAGAAGGAGGAGGTAGTTGCATTTTGCATGTTTTTTACATGGTTAATTATAATGATTCGGTGTAAATAAAATAGCAGCCCACCTGCTCTAGAAGCCCGCTCAAGGTCAACAAACTATCTAGGTCTATAACACCTTCCACATCTTCAAGTAGCTAAACTCTACACAAAGTCTGATGTACTGAAAACATTTTAACTCAATCGGCGTTTGTTATAATTGCTAGGAATCACATCAAGTAAATACAATTTAAGTTCACAAAGACTTTTGACAACACTATACTTGACCGGTTAAAATTTATAAATTGTTTATGACCATTAACTTAGTACTCGTTTAACAATGTCACTATGCTTCAACATTAGCCACAAAACTTGAATACAACCCATAAAACATTGCTAACTACCACCAGTGCATATTTTAACCAACTTCCTAGGGATTTTCATGTCCCCAACGTGCAGTTTTAAAATCCCGAACCTTACGACGTTGGTCGTGAGCCGTTAATAGTATTAAATTACATTTGGAATCAGGACAACATTTGGAGAATCATTTGAAGAATCCATTTCCTAGTAAAAGGGAGTTTGGGGGTCGTTTGTCTGGAAGAAATGCCTTGGAATTATTGAGCAAACCTCACCCAGATTCGGATTCGATGAAAATGAAACAAAGTCCACTTACGGTGAGAGCTAGAGCTTTTTTTTTCTCTCTCTTCTTTCTCCAGCACTCCATTGCAGTGTGGAAAAGTGGAGTAGTGGAGGGAATTCCAGGGCAGGGAATCTGTGAAAATTGAATGCGATGCTGGGTTGGATAAATGCGTGGAGGCAGGGAGGACATATTTATTACTTCACAGCTTCGGCGAATCATTGGAAAGACAGAAAGAGATACTTCTTTTTTTCTCCTATCTGCGTGGTTCTTCAAATGACCAGAGTCTGTCTGTCTTGGCTGGGGAGTAACTCCCTGGGTTTGGGTCCAGCAGACTTTTGGAAATAATCACATTCCACGATCAATAAAAGGAATCCTCAGAGCTCCTCAATCGTTTCAATGCCTCCAGGGGAACACCTTTTCTCCAGAACAAAGGCCAAGGGAGGACGCAACAGGAAGTTGTCGCATTTTTTGGTCTCCGCTTATTTTCACTCAACACACAAGAACAACAAACAAATTCAAATTGTTGAGAGAAAAGCAGTTTTTATTTGGATTTTGAGGCCGTTCCTTTAAAAAAATTATTTGACACTAGTCTAATTTCAGAAAAAGTTTTGAATTTAAATGAACTCCTCACTGTGATTTTTGGTTTCGTCAGAAATACTCGAAAATAATGGGAAATTCAGAAAAAATAAGAATAATAATTCACATCGAATCAGTGAGTAATTTAAAATTTAAAATTGCAGTCAGTGGTGTAATGTGTCCACAATTTGTTATACGGGATACAGGGACTAGTTGGATTTGGATTATTTCTGACAGCCATCTTTGTTGTGTCAACATTTTTCGTTGAAGACATGATTGTTGAAGTTCAGCCCACAACCGAAGAGCAGTTGGACACACGCCTTTGGCTCGGATCGGTTTTCACGGGGATTTTTGTTTTAATGTGTAAGTTTTTTTTTTCAAATGAGAAACTTTTCATTATCGATTTAAAAATATAGAAGGTAAAAATTGAATTTGTGCACTACGGGAGATTAAACCGACCGCAAAACTCAAGATTTTGACAGCATGCTTTTAGTTAAACAAATACGTACGAAACGCAAGGAGTCCACGAAACTCTTAAGTGGTTAAACTCACTTTCTCTTGTATTTCTTTCAGTGGGGAGTTCACTCGTGGCTGCAATCTTGACATCCCTTCTAAAGCAGGGCGTGGAAGAGGTAAGAAAAAAACATTTTTTTTCCAATTTCCGATTTTCATGGATCAATTCCTATTTTTCCCAGAGATCCATTCGAAAGTTGAAGGGTTGGTTGATCAGTCATGCCCTTATTTACGGGATAACACTATTTGGAGGATTCCTTGTGATCTTACAAAATCCTTACTTGTACTTGGGTGCAATTGCAACTTGGATCCTTCTTCCTTACCAGATTTGGTCATTCGTCGTGGTCAAGGGATTCCGGAATGAGGTTAGGTTTGAAACAAGGGAGGAATTTGAAGTTGTGGAATTTGAAGAAGACCCGGATCCGGAACTCGAGCCGGATGACCCGGTGGAGCTGGAGTCATAAGCTGACACATAAAGCTTTGGAGCTCCCCAATCCAATCTGTCAAACAAGTGTTTTCCCAGAGGAGTGTAATCCCCGTCTTCGGCGAATTACATCTTCCAATCCAAGGAACTCCTCACATTTAAGTTGTTTTTATCGCTTTCTTGCGGGACGGAGCGTGGGAACGAAAAACGCGCTTGGGATCTGCAACCGTCGTTTTGATTTACAAAATGTTTTTTGCAACAAAAGTAAGGATCTTTACAAATTTTAAAATGTGGCTTAGAATTGCTGCTACTGGAAATCAATGGACCAAATTTCTTCATTTCGTAAAACTGGGGACCACCAAATTGTCATTCAAGTCGCGAGGCCGAGTCCTAATCTAAATTTTGTGCTATGGCCTGGCAGGTTGTACATTGGAAATTTTATGAAATATTACAAAAATTATATAATTTAGTGAGAAAAAATTTAGGGTTGAATTTCAGAGTAGAGTAAATAGTATTACGAACATTGTATTGTGAAGAAGGGACCAAGTTACGTAAATGCTACGAGCCAGAACAAAGGGATCAATTTCAAATTCACCAATGTAATGTACTACTAGGAAGGAACAAATATTAAACCCAAAGTGCAATTGCATCTAGTCATCCCATTAGCATTAGGTGTAAGGTTACTAGTTGTATAGATTAGACGTATTGAATGAGGTATGAAATACAAGGCTTGTAAATTTTGTTATTGTATTGTCACCTAACCGAGAATGTACATAGTGGCTCCAGGGAATGCCACATTTGGCGCGGTTTCATGTCAAATTCTTGGAGATTACAAAATTTAAATATGCCGTATATATTTGTGTTCAGAGAGAGGCTCAATGGATCCAAGCAAATTGTTTGGAGTTTGATTTTTTCAAAAAATGTTATACATTCCATCGAGTTGTTCTCAACGTCCAACTTTATTTGTGGGTAATTTAATTTGTTTGAAAATTTGACAACCGGTTATTTCAGCTTGCTCCAATTCACTAACACATTAGCATGTTCATTGACAGACCGACAGTCCGGATTTTTAAGATAGATTGATGCTGGTGGGCAAATCTAAATTTGCACTTGGAGTAGTTGACTTATGAAAGTATATAGCTTGCAAAAGTGGATTTTTTGCTCTATTAGTAACTTAGACAGAGCATCTGGCTCCATGGTCCAGCATCATGGGAGTTTAACACCCCACAAGAAATGCCTAGTTTTATTTTGGCAAGAATGTGATGAAGAGCAACCTGGTTTCTGTCAAATGTTTAATGGGGTAGTGGTGCTCTCAATTATTGATACAACTCGATGGTGAAAATAGTACGAGTATGGTGTGAGGAGGAGGACCAAAGAAAACTAAGCGGAAGAGTTTAGAATTATTTAGATGGAAATGTAGAGATTCTAAGTTCACAAGACAAATCTTGAAATGTAATTAGAAACATCGCTAGAGTCAGTGGCATAATCAAAAATATATTACCATTCATGTAAAATAATTTGGTACGTATTTTATTTGATTAAGATCACAGCAAAACAAATTCAGTAGTGAAAGTAGTGTAAATCATGCAAATGTAATGTTAAATATGGAAAGTATAAATAAATCCTGCTTCATGTGCTTGTGTGCTGGGGGCGGGCTGTGCCCTCACGCGTAGTCAGAACCGCATCTTGTCTTCAAACTACAATAAAAATCGTTACTACTAGCACTAGCCCATCTGTGCTCAAGTGCAGAACATGTTTTTTTTATGTGTAAGTGCACTAAGTGTGTTTTTTTCAAATTTCGTTCATTTGATTCTGTCAAGGCACAAAAATCGAAGTCATGATCAAACAATTTACGCCATATGCACCACTAAATAGAATTAATATAATGTCAGATCAGATGGAAAAATTATCTGATCGAAAAATTTCGGATCGCGCTCGGATGACGAAATCATACTGTAATCTGGTGCTAATCAGATATAAATCAGATCAGATAATCAGATATCTGATGAAATTCAGGTACCCGAAGCAAACATTAACTAAAGGGGAATACAAGTTGCATATTTTAGTTTTTGCAACGCCAAAAATTGAAAGTTTGACAGCTTTTACCATGTACGCTGTACGCGCACACCACGCAGGGCGTGCGCGGTGCATGAGTGGAACACATGTATAGACGATGCAAACAAATTAAAGCCCGGGTCGTGTCCAATTTATTCAAATTAATTTAAAGTGAACTACCATGTACCATAAACCATATTAGTTATCGGATATCTTGACATTCGCTTGTTGTGTTGCATGTTAGCCAATCAACTAAGTGTCTTAATTGTTACACATGAATGCCTTGGTAGAACACTTTAATGAATAAATCAAATCAAATCAAATCGCTAAATTTCATTAATAAGCCATCATCGACAATTTTTTTAGTTTAAAAGCTTTAGGCAACAGAATCAAACTCATTCCACCGCCGGGTTCTCGTAAGCCCATTCAAGAAAGGGAGTCAAGCTTGGAATCATTTCATTGAAATTATAATTTAGTTTACGTTTACGCACAATGTAATTATTGTGGTGCGTATGGCTCCACGCTATTTTTCTTTGTATGACACGCTACTCACTGGGTTAGTGTTATAAAAATGATTAAATCAAATCATATTAGACACACTAAGAGCTTCTATGTGTTGAATTGAAAGCCATGATGCCAGAGTTCAGAACAATAAATAAATAAAAGTTAGTTTCAGTTTTTGCACTAATATTTATATAGGACAGATTCTTATAATAAAATACTTATGTACACGTGCAGAAGCTGTTTTAAATAGGAAACGCATTAAATTGCAATTGCGTTATGTATAATCAGATATCTGATTGGATCAGATTGGATCAGATAAGTCAATCCCCCCCCATCAGATCAGGTATCTGATCTGACCCGCTTCGGATGAGATCAGATGAGCGAATCTGATCATCTACTCTCGGTCGGACCAGATCAGGTATCTGATCTGACCCGCTTCGGATGAGATCAGATGAGCGAATCTGATCACCTACTCTCGGTCGGATCAGATCAGATATCTGATCTGATGTTGACTCGGAATCTTACTTCAATGCCATCAAAATCAAAAGTGCCTGCTGCGCGTAGGCGCTAATAATTAGAAGCTACTTCATGGGAAGCTCAATCAGTTATTAGACCTATCACACCGAAGGACAGTTTTGAACATTAGAATTTAGAAATCCTTGTTAGAAAGTACCATTCCAGTGACAAAAAAACCTGCACTGCAACCGCACATCAATAATATTTTTTTTGAAATGAATGCGTTAGATTCCAACTATTTCTTTAATTAACAAATAACAATATGAAAATATTAACCAAGGTAAACGACAATCGTTTCATACTATGCATTGTAATTTGCAGTCCAAGAAGCCAAGAGCATTTTACTTTATCATCTAGGTCATTTAAATAAAACGCAAACGTGGAGAGTATTTTGAATCCAGGTGTGAAACCTATTTTTAAATTCAAATTCCACATCTGCCTCTTGTTGACTAGTTCTCAAATAAAGTGGGAGATCCGCCGGGTTCCAAAGATGTAATTGAGATCTCCATCTGGTTCGAAGGATGGAAGGATTGTGTATTTTCTCATACAAAGTGGGGAGTCGACACAGAGCAGAGGGGAAGCCCAGGAGCAGTGGCCGAGATTGGTTGGCTCTTCCATTTCCTTCCCTCGCCCCACAACCCAAATACATTTCCCACCGGCTCTTCAAAAACACCCCAAAAGAAAATCCATAATACTCGTGCCGTTCGTGGGCTCGCCAAAACAAATCTCCACCCTTTGGAGTTTGCAAATCAATATAATACGTGCGTACAAACGTACTTGCAAACAATTACAAGTCCATCCCTCATCAAGAAACACACATTTTCCGACTGAGACTGAGTCATCTTCCAAATTTGACCTCCCACAGTTTTTGAACTTAAAACCCGGATTTGTGGAAAATATTCGAAGTCAGCGCACGGCGAAACCCGTGCCGTGAACAGGTTCGTTGCACTGTAGTTCGGACGCACGCACGGACGCGGGTAGTGGGCATGGGCAATGCCAATATCTAGTCGAACTCCAAAGACAAGACTGAGCAAGCCGAAAGTAGGACAGAACTCCAAAGGTGTGAATTTGTTTACAAAAACTGTACAAAAGTTTCCAACAAGTGTGTTCAATTGTGGACGTCAAAGTTTGAAGTGAATCCCGACGTTTCTTTGTAGGGGAGGATTGAAGAAGCTAGCCAAAGTCTGGAAACATTATTAAACTTTCTAATAGCTGACTGAGAGTTTAACATAGTTTCTTATTGAAGACGGAGGATACGAGTGGTGACTCATATTATATTTAACATGCAACGTGGATGTGGAAGGATGCATGTCTTGTGCACATTCATTCAATGATCCTTGGATTACATACACGTTCGACGACGACACCCAATACTGCACCGTGTACGGAGAACAGGAAATCAATACAGTGACTAACAACACGGACGGAGAGGATTGGAACATAATAATGCTATCTTCTCATTTCCTTGAACCAGGAAGTTGTTTTATACTTACACTACGACGACTGACAGTATCAAGAATGGAAACATAGAATCAAATTGTGTCGGATCCTGGGATCAATATTGGATCTAACAATTCACACTCACACGCGAAGGAATCGTTAAATAGGATTTACCAATCAAGTTACGAGCTGCCGGCCGGCCGGTCAAATCTTGGACAATGGCTAATGCTTTCATTGCGAAAATCATTTGCTACGTTGAGATTGTAAGTTGGATTTGAGTTTTAACGCTTGATTTTATGAGAATAAATGCTATAAAAATGAGTAGTAGAATGCTTTTACAGTTCGTTTGGAAATACTATTTAAAAACATGATTTAAGGTCAATAAATAATATACCAATGTAATAGTTTAACCATTGTAATTATGAGTTATGACGGTTTTCTTTCCACTTCATGCGGTTTTTCAATTTCAGACCCTACTTGCTCTTGGAGGAGTGGCAGCCCTCATTTCCGTTTGTCTTCCAACGATATTCATTGAAGTTCTGCTCCAGTATGAAACAAATTCGTTTAGACGAGAGGAAATCAAATCGGAATTAGGGATTTTCACAGCTCTCGTCGCAGCAGCAGCCGGTATGTTCCCAATCTCTCGCCACAAATCTAATTACTCAAGAAAGATTCCTAGTCCTCCCCGTAGTATTGGCCAAAATTGAGCCGAACTTTCTATTTTAACATTCAACAATATCGATTTTTATAAATTTGTTTAGCGGTTTCCGTTCTACTATGGCTCATTGTTGTCATCACACTTTACAAGGGATGCCAGGAGGTGAGTTCGATTAATTGAAGTAGAAGATAAGTTTAACCGAAATTGTTAATACACGCACCAATGATAATCACAACTGCCCTTAAGTTAACAGAACAAAATTTGTATCAATTCAACATTAGATAGCTTAAAAGTGAAAAAACGGGCCCATTAGCTGGAAAGTATTATAGTAATTTTATCGAATTTCCAATTTGCAGAGAGGCGTTGGACGACTTATGACATGGATAATCGTGAACAGCATAACTTGTGCTCTAATCATATTCGGATTGCTCACCATTCTCATTCGACAACCCCAATCTATTATGCCCCACATTCCGACTATAATCTTCCTGATTTACCGGGTATGGTCACTTTACGTGATTCATTCATTAATGAATGAAATTCGATTCCTACCCCGTCAACCCCAGAACAGGTACCCCCCTCAACAGCAGCACTACTCACAACCATTTCAATAAACTACTCAATCTCAATTATGATTTACACGTGGAGTGGAACGCAGGATAGAAGGTGGGCAACCGATGGTATACTTTACTTAATTAATCAAATCTCAAAAATATTAAGATTAATTCCAGCTCATTTGATCATCCTAATCAATGCGAAGTTAATTAAGGGCTATGTTTAGTTGTAATTCACTCATTTTGAGCTCATCTCACGTTATCACATCGGTTGGTACAATTTTAGATTTAGAACAAAAACGAGAGGATAAGGTTTGTAGTGCGCACGCTACGTACGTTAAATCAATGCGAAGTTAAGGGCTATGTTTAGTTGTAATTCACTCATTTTGAGCTCATCTCACGTTATCACATCGGTTGGTACAATTTTAGATTTAGAACAAAAACGAGAGGATAAGGTTTGTAGTGCGCACGTTACGTACGTTAGTACGCGTGAGGAGTTGACTCAATGTCAAATGAATTGCCAAAATTGACTCCACTTCGACGATGATGTGGTGAACGCTAAATTAATAAAATAAATGTCAGTCGACCTACCATACTGGACGTAATATTTAAAGCCTTTTTATACCTTTCATTAAAAACTAGTTCTAGAGGTTTAAAAGTAAAAAATGTGAAGAGTTGTGTCGTGTGTTATAATGTAAAGTAAAGCTTGAAGCGATACGCATGAAGTGTAAATTATGAGTAGTTGAAAGCATCCGGTTGTGAAGGATGTTGATGGAATTTAAGCCAAAAATTTAAATGTTTAGCCAATATATACTTTTTAAGTTTACAACGAAATGTTAGCAATGAACTTGACTCTCTTTTAATTTCCAATTCTTTAACTAGAGTTGGAACCCAGGGTTCGTTACCAAAAATCACACAAGACTTGACTTAGTTTTTAATCATTCTTATTTTAACTTATACTTAAGATTTTATGGGAAAGTTCATTTTAGTGAGCTGATGAACCGAATTCAGGAAAATATGGCACAGGTGAAATATACGCCTCACCTATACATCTAACCTGTCAGAAATAATCCTGTCATTATTGACTTTAGCTGCACGTCAGATCAGCAAACTTAAGAATGATATCGTTCAAGAACAATAGTTTGAATTCTTATAAAATGCGGTTAAGACGCATCAGATGCTCTGGACGAATGGAATATGTCAAATTGATAGAAAATAATACTGGAAAGTGTACTGGAGTGATATTATTTCAAAAACTAATGAGTATTAATTGCTATATCGAAGTCTTTGATGTGTTTGTGCTGTGCAATCAATGCGAAGAGTTATAAAAGTACCACTACTTTACTGTTTTAACATGTAACATTAGAATTTGAAGTAAAGGTGTCTTGTGATATAATTTGAATGTAGGTTTGTACATTTAACGTTTTGATTCAATTTTAAATCATCACCATGTGCAAGTCTACCACGAACGGGCAATTCCTGTAATCTCAGACCTACTGCTTACGCACTTTACATTACCTAATGTATACTATGTAACTTGTAATTAGTGTGGCAATTGAATGTTAATTTAAATATTGTGACATGGTGTGCAAGGAATGATTTGCATAGCCCCTATGTATCCTTATCAAATGTAGACCCTTGCCTGTACATATATAGGAGAGCAGAGTGCAAATTTTGAAGTAAGTTAAATGTGTTGGATTAAATCAAGTTTTGAGAGTATGAAGAGAAAGATAAAAAATAAACGGGCCAAACTAATCAAATCTCAGCAGAAAATGAGTCAGCAAAACTTATTTGCAGTGAACAAAGTGTACGGGTGAGTTGGTCGACTGGGAATACCTTTGTTGTTATAAGCTTTACTTTCAATTCATGAACGCTTTTATGTCATGAGAGTTTTACCACCTTTGTTAAAAATAGTACAAAACAAATTGTGACCTTCATGGTCTTTGTGTGTGAGGGAGACTTTACAAGGTTTGGTGGAGAAACCGAAGTAATTTCAACGCATTTTTTTTTGTAAATTAAACTAACTTCAAATTTACTGGGTTTAATTTCAAGGATTTCTTTGTTAAGCGGGTTTCTTGTGTGGCGCAGCTGGAGCTGAGCCTGAACATTTTCCTAACACTATTTCATACATACACGATTGTTTTTGAAAATAATTTGCCGCGCAAAATGGTAATTCGCCGAAGTATTTAGTAGAGATTATTTTTTTTGCATTATGCAATGAATCAACTACGCAAACCGGCCAATGCTACAACTTTTTGGGAAAGCCAAACTCAAGGTTTCTCAGTTATCATTAAATTTAATCACAATGAGTCGGAATCAAATGAATTGTTGAATGTGTGCAAATTCAGATCCTGACGATTGCTTACATGTGGATTTGCAAAAGTGATACTCTAAAATGTGGGCAACGAACAATGGGGCTCTGCCTGGCGATGCGATGTGTTGATGGCTATGCGTTCAAACACATAGTTGCGTCCGTACATTTTGCTTTGCAATATTGTTGTTAAACCTGATCCTGGGTGGAACATTTGCAGTACTGAAGGTGACAATCCCCTCAGGTCAAACTGCAAATTTTTTATTCATCCTGATGATGTTCAACGTAGATCCCTCCTTCCATGCTTTCAGTTGATTCTTTGAAGCAGCGTATTTTACCTTGTCAAGTGTCAGTGTTGCTGTTGCGGTGCTCGTGCGTGCGGTGTCCCATCCACTGTTCTCTTTCAGCCATTGCATTGGACTAATCACGTGTAAAGTAGTCAATTTCCATTATTAGAGTTTTAAGGCACTAATTGGTTCGATTGATTGAAGTTAAAGTGAAGCTGCTTGATTGATCTTGGATTTAACCAATTTGGAGGTAAGAAAATCTGATTAGAAAACAAATGGTTCAGAATACGGATGTAGTTTATTGGGACACATAATTTTAACGTAAAGAAAAAACGAGACCATGCTTTCAGTTGATTCTTTGAAGCAGCGTATTTTACCTTGTCAAGTGTCAGTGTTGCTGTTGCGGTGCTCGTGCGTGCGGTGTCCCATCCACTGTTCTCTTTCAGCCATTACATTGGACTAATCACGTGTAAAGTAGTCAATTTCAATTATTAGAGTTTTGGCCTTGATTGAAAGGCACTAATTGGTTCGATTAATTGAAGTTAAAGTGAAGCTACTTGATTGATCTTGGATTTAACCAATTTGGAGGTAAGAAAATCTGATTAGAAAACAAATGGTTCAGAATACGGATGTAGTTTATTGGGACACATAATTTTAACGTAAAGAAAAAACGAGCATTTCATCGGGCTGGACGCTACACTCGTGATTGTATGCAATTTAATTTTTTATTACAGCATAGCATGAGCAAGCCTGAAACATTCTCAGCGCTAAAACAATTCCCACCATAAAAGGATACGTATTCCGTGAAATAAGCTATACCGTTTCAAACAATTTTGCGAATGCACTAAACTTCAGCGTTCAGGTGGCTGACCCTTTACGGTTAGTGCCGCATGACGATAAATGAAGAGTTTGCGCGAAAATTACGGTTTCAAGTTTCTATTTTATAAAGAGGTGGATTTTTTTCTGGTTTGAATTGCTTTTGGAATGTTTTTGCATTGCTCAGTTTGACAGTAAGCAAAATCAAATGCTAGTCATCAAATTGAGTTTTGAATTTGGCATCGAATTTTGCCTCACGCAACTAAAGCATGCAATGTCGGACAATATCAATCACAGCATGGCGAAGCATTACTCAATTTGTATGATAATGACGTTGCTTTTGTTTAAAGAGGCAACCTTGCTACCTTGTGAAATAAAAACTATTTCATCAAATTAATACTTATTAAAATAAGATAGGATCCAGCCTTCTGAGGACACATGCCTATAAGCGCAAGATAAAACAAATTACAATAATAATTATTGCGTAAATATAAATTACAGCAAGGAGTACAATTATTACTTTACAAGCAAATATAATAGTCGAAAAATGTGGTGGCTTTCTCGTAGAATAGTTTATCCTCAAATTGAGCAAGGGGAAATGAGACGAAAGAGGCCTATATAAATGTTTGACAGAAATTCTACGCAATTCCTAGTTGTGCTTAAAATTACAAGGAGCGCCGAAGACATGTGATTTTGCACAATTTGGATTCCCTGCCTTTTAGTATGCTAATGCAAATGATTAACGTTTCAAGAAGCTGATTACATTTGCGTGCATAACAATCGTCCTCAATTTTCTGCTGGTTTTCGTGAAATCGGACTTAGTTTATTATGGGGTTAAGATCTTAACTGAAAGTACTAAAGAATGAGCGGAAACAAAACACACGAGGCAGGAAACTATCCATTTTAAAATCTAATCACAAGTTTTTAAGTTTGTATTAAAACCCACATTTTAACTAAAGCCATGTATGTATGTGGCTGGACATTGCAAACGCAATGAAATGAAAATTTGTAAATTGGAAGCGCTGGATGAGACACATAATTATATGCAGTTTTAAAATTAACGTTAGTTTTCCATTTAACACACTTTAGTTAAGTAGAGGTTTTACCATTTGCTAATATTTGGAGTTGTATGTATCCTAAATTTGGCCATGACTGTTACTTTGTCCAAGTCTTCCGCTGTGGTTTTGAATGGCGAGCACATTTATTTGCATACCGTTATTGGTATATGAGTAAAGTAGTTTGCTGAATTACGTGACATGAATTCCGAGAAATTGTGACATAAGTTGTAACCGACACGAACTTGACAGTGACGACGCACCGTAGATGTAGAGAACAAAAACTATAATTTTAGATTTAGATGAATCTAAAAGCAATTGCTACACATTAGCAGGTACTTGTTAACACCGGTTGTGTCTGGTGGCTATTATTATGTGCAAATTCTAGTAGTTTTCCGGTTCATTTTCCTCAATCATAATGTACCCCTTTGCAAATAACTTTTTTATTTATTAAGTTATGCAAAACGAGATAAGATGATTCTTCAACTTTTTGTGGAAATCCCATGTGCCAGGATCCGTGTAGGTGTGTTACATGCGTCATCATATTCTAAATTTGAGTTCGCATCATTTGTGTATAGGATTTACCACCTGAAACAAGTTTTCTGTAAATGAATGGAATAAATGCAATGAGGCCATAAATTACTAACTAATAGTGTATAACAATACTACAAGCGAAATCCATAATATTGAGTGGTGACCATTCACATAACGCATGAGCAGCTAAATCCAAAAATTATTTTGTGAAATTTCCTTTTTCCGAATCGCGCCCAGCAAACTGGGATAGGTCACATCACAACACAATCACAAACTCTTGTGCGTGCATGTGTTTGACTGACCACCTGTAAATTCATTGCATTATTTGCAAAACAAATGTTTGTCATTTTTGAGGAAACAACTGCTCAGTTTGCCTTACCGTGTGGTCTTTTTTTCCACATTTGCAATAAGGCAATATGACAATTAAATGCACATCGTGTCTTGATCATGGTATGATGAATGGGGAAAGTTTAGGTTGACTGAGAATGGGATCGTCTTAATGTAAAAATGTGGAATTCGCAGGCGAAAAGTAGTTTCCCTTGCCGAATGAACAGTTCAAAGTCCGCAATGCAATGCCCTCCGGCCAAAACAAGGTTTTCATCAAACCAAGTTAACCAGATAAACCACTTTGAGCATTTGTTGGACTTTAGTACAGTACGGTGTTGTGTTGTGTAAGTAGCCCATGCAATGTGAAAAACTCACGCCATCAGCAACTGTCGCAAAAACTCCTTTACAACTTTACAACATTTAATCTGACATTTTGTCTCTTCGTGCGAAATCCAGGAGTTGCAAGTTGACCGGGATAGTTTTATGTGTGACTTCTTTGATTTTAAACTGTGTATTTATTTTCCGCTTTCATAGAAATTGAAGCACAATCAGTCGTCAAAATGACTCCGACGCCGACCACGACGAAAGTTCTTACCGGCAGTATCAACAATAATCCAGAGGCCACATTGAAATTGGGAATTGGGACCAATGGAAGGATAATTACACGGAGTCAATCCAAACAGTCAATCCAAGTCCAGTCCTCCGTGGAGCCAAAAGTTACAAAACCTGAAGAGGAATTACCCCCGCTCAAAATCGTTTGGAGGAATGTGGGCTTGTTTATATACTTACATTTGGCAGCAGCGTATGGGGCTTACCTTTGGGTGACTGGAGAAGTCATGTGGCAAACTTTCCTCTGGGGTACGCAATGCTTAATTTACAGCTCCTAAAATCGTTCAGTTCATTAGTATACTAATGTTTATTAAATGTGTTTCAAACAGGACTCTTATTGTACTGCATGTGTGGATTTGGTATAACTGCAGGTACAAAAACCTTTTAATTAAACAAAGATTTAAGATTTCTTTAAAATATAATTGGAATATTTTTCTTGATTACAGGTGCTCATCGTCTTTGGACGCACAAATCTTACAAGGCTAACTTACCGCTACGGATAATATCTTGCAGTTTGTCAAACAGTGGCTTTCCAGGTAGGTGATGAAATGAAAGATGTGTTGGAAATTTAGTTATTGCAAAGAAAATCACCAAATTCCAGGAAAAGTTTATGAAAAGCCGGTTTTAGTATTTTTTTTTAATTAAACCCACTCAAAGTAAACATACAGGTCGCAGTGTGACGCAATTCTGAGTATAGCTATAAGCAGCCCATTAATTGTTTTTAAATTCGCAGAACCATATTTATGAGTGGTCCCGGGATCATCGAGTTCATCACAAATTCTCTGAAACGAGAGCTGATCCACACAACGCAAAACGTGGATTTTTCTTCGCACACATTGGTTGGTTGATGTGTAAAAAAGACGATTTGGTCAAGGAAAAAGGAAAAGGTGTTGACATGTCAGATTTGGAGCAAGACCCAGTCGTAGTGTTCCAAAAGAAGTAAGTAATTGAAGTACTACAGACAAGTCCTTCGCTTATGGTTTAATTGTTTAATTTAAATACGGGAGCCAATACATTGTGGTTAGAGAATTAATCGACTGAATATTATACTTTTTTTTACAAAAATTCCAGGTATTACATCCCCCTCGTCCTCTCCGCCTGTTTTTTTGTCCCCACCCTTGTCCCATATTATTTGTGGGGGGAGAAATTTGTTACGGGTTGGTTTTTTGCCGCCCAGTTTCGCTACTGCATAACATTGCATATGACATGGCTGGTCAATAGCGCCGCACATCTGTGGGGTGACAAACCCTATGACATGTAAGCAAATAACCAGACAAAAAGAATCACCCTGTACTACAGACAAGTCCTTTGCTTATGGTTTAATTGTTTAATTTAAATACGGGAGCCAATACATTGTGGTTAGAGAATTAATCGACTGAATATTATACTTTTTTTTACAAAAATTCCAGGTATTACATTCCCCTCGTCCTCTCCGCCTGTTTTTTCGTCCCCACCCTTGTCCCATATTATTTATGGGGGGAGAAATTTGTTACTGGCTGGTTTTTTGCCGCCCAGTTTCGCTACTGCATAACATTGCATATGACATGGCTGGTCAATAGCGCCGCACATCTGTGGGGTGACAAACCCTATGACATGTAAGCAAATACAAATAAATAACACATACGCATGTATTACATTTAACTGCATTTAATTAAAAGCTGTGTTTGTGTTGTTTGGATTAGAACAATCAACCCAGCCGAGAACAAGAAAGTCGCATTCTGGGCATTCGGTGAAGGCTGGCACAACTATCACCATGTATTTCCCTGGGATTACAAAACCGCAGAAGTTGGGATTTATCGCTATAATTACTCAGCTGCATTCATTGACTTTTTTGCGTGGATCGGATGGGCATATGATTTGAAAACTGTTCCCAATCACATTGTCCAACAAAGGATCAAGCGAACAGGGCCGGGATCCACGGATGTCCATGATGGGCCCTGGGGATGGGGAGACGAAGACATTCCGGAGTCGGATCGCCGTGTCACGAAAACCCTGTACACTTTGAAGGAAGAGTAGGACTCAATTGACATAATTTTTAATTTTGTTTTTAATTTGTTCATACGGAAGTGTAAAAACAATATCTTGCTCATTAGTTGGGATGTCGCTTACTAAATTGTTAGATTGTAGCACAGAAATTTGGGATGTGCTGTGAATTATGTACGAGGCAGTAACTTATGAAGGATTTTAACAGAACTATGTAAGAGTAAATGAACCTGACAAGGAATGGAGATCCATTTCTTGGGTCCGGTGTGCATGTCATAATGCCAAACATTGCAAAGGTGCTTAATTGTCACTTAGTAAGTATTCCTATTCATGTAAGTTGGCAAACTATTTTGGCAATTACAAAGATTTTGTGTAAGTCTTCGCTTTGAAACCTTAATTGTTTAATGGAATAGTGACTAACACTCAGATTCAATAAAATACACATAAGGCGGACTTCCAAGTTACTCACAGGAATTTATTTTAGTTAAAACTGTATACTTTGTAAACATAGGTTCGTCGGAAGCATTCGCAGCATAATTACTGTCTAGACTTGTGAAAAAATTGCATGTTTTCATATTCAGTGTTGTATGACAATCGAAGGCATTTTCGAGGATTATTGAGCTTGCCGTCACATTTGCGCTACCAACATTGCATCAGCTCATCAATTCAGGCCGCGGAACTTTACTAAAGCTAAACCTAATCAAACCGTGGTTTGTAATCAGAATCTTAGCTAACTCCGAAACCGACAAGCCACTTTGCTTGAGGCTCACCGTCGTCGTCAAATGATGTGGTTAAAATTTGATTCTAAACTATGAAATCAAGTCATAGTCATATTCATGCTGAGGTTTATCGCGGAGCACACTTAGCTCCGCCAATACATATTTTAGTACAAAATTACGCCATAAATTTACGCATTGGCTTTAATTTTTAAATTAACCAGTTATGAAGTTCCGATTTCTAATACAAGTTTTACTTGTACTTGCCTTGAGTGCAGCTGCGTATTCGGTAAGAATGACAACATATTCATATATAATCTTTAAACTTGAATTTCTCTAAATTAATTATTGTAAATATTCAGCGCAGCATCCGGGGCTTCCAGCACACACAAGCAAGAGAAGACTCTCAGAGCGCAGCAGCCCCGGCTGAAGAACACGCACCAATACAAGACGAAGAAGGCGAAGAAGTTGACCCGAAGCAAATTGCTCTTGACCAAACTCCTGAAGCCCACCCACTACCTGAGGGAGTAGTGGATATTGAAATTGGGAAAAAGAACACTAAAGAAGAAAAACCTGAAGAATTAGAGGAGAAACCCGCCAAGGCGGCGCGAAGATCTGACGGCGCTGATTTGGACAGCGATGATGCAAAAGCTACGCCTTCTGAACCCGAGAAACAGGTTCAAAAGCAAGGATTGCTACAGGACGAAGAAGGTGAAGAAGTAGATCCGAAAGAAATTGAACTTGACCAAACCCCTGAAGCCCATCCACTACCTGAAGGAGTGGTGGATATTGAAATCGGGAAAAAGAATGAGGCTGCCGAAGTCAAAGAATCTAAAAATGAGAAAAATGAAGGAAAAGGAGAAAACAGTAGCGTTGATCGAGATGAAGCAGGACAGGAAGAAGGTGAGGAAGTGGATCCAAAAAAAATTGAACTAGATGAAACTCCAGAAGCTCACCCAAAGCCAAAGGATGAATTGGAAGTTGAGGTTACAGGTGAGCATGGAAAAAAGGATTTAAAACTTTGGCCGGTAAACGAAGGCGATACGCACCTTAGCCCCGCCGCTGAAGATGCAGTACTAGCTGCAAAACTCGAGGCAAGGGCACCAGAACCAACTGAAGAAACCGAACAAACCATTGAGAAACCGCAGGAAGCAAGCACAGAAATGGCCCCCGAAGAGCCTGCAAGCCCAAAAAAAGCGCCCGAGGAGCCGCCAAGCACAGAAAAAGCCCCCGAAGAGCCAGCAAGCACAGAAAAGGCTCCAGAGGAGCCGGCAAGCACAGAAAAGGCTCCAGAGAAACCGGCAAGTACAGAAAAAGCACCCGAGGAGCCAGCAAGCACAGAAAAATCTCCCGAAGAGCCAGCAAGCACAGAAAAGGCTCCAGAGGAACCGGCAAGTACAGAGAAAGCACCCGAGGAGCCAGCAAGCGCAGGGAAAGCTCCCGAGGAACCGGAAAGCACGGAAAAGGTCCCAGAGGAGCCGCCAAGTACAGAAAAAGCCCCCGAAGAGCCAGCAAGTACAGAAAAAGCTCCCGAAGAACCAGCAAGCACGGAGAAAGCTCCAGAGGAGCCAGCAAGTACAGAAAAAGCTTCCGAAGAGCCAGCAAGCACGGAGAAAGCTCCAGAGGAGTCGGCAAGCACAGAAAAAGCTCTCGAAGAACCGGCGAGCACAGAGAAAACTGTAGAGGAGCCGGTGACTACTGAAAAGGAACCAGAAGAACCCGCCACAACAGAAAAACCAGAAACTGAAGGCGGAGATGATGAAAGCAATACAAAGGACAGTCCTGGAGATGATGAAAGCAATACTACGGACAGTCCTGGAGATGATGAAAACGATGCAACGGACAGTCCTGGAAATGATGAAACCGATACAACCGATAGTCCTGGAGGAGATGACACCGATGGAGACGAGAAAAAAGACGAGCCGGAAAATGGCGATGCAGATGCTGAATCCGATGCAGATTCAAGCGAAGATCAATCCAGAAAGAAGCGAAGAGAAGAAACCTATTCGGATTCTAACAATTCGGGGGAAGAGGAAAGCCCGGAACAACGAAGAAGAAATCGAAGTTCTGGACACGCCCACTGGCGAGGACAAAACTTCAACACTTGAACTGGCAGATGGACACGTAGTAGTATCGGTTGGCTCGGATGAAAGTGGAACCACTGATAGTCCGGAAGAGTCGGCTTTAATTAGACCAGAGGCGCAAGGTAAGCCATTGAGTGGTGAAGATGGCGAGGAGACAAATGAATCACAGAATAGTGATACGAATAAGGATGCTGAAAATTCTAAGGAATCCTCGGATGACAGTGATGACAGTGACGAGGATGATAATGATCATTCGGATGATGATTCTGAGGAGGATTTCTCAAACGACTTTGATGAATTTTAAAAAGGCAAATGATATGTAATGCACAATAACTTTGAAATAATATACGAAATTATGTTTGACAGCAGTCCAATAATAAGGACTTCTAGCTTAAAATTAGCTTCTTGATTTATTAGTATAGACGTTAGGTGTTCACTACACTGTCGCTTAACTTTCAATGCAAGTAGCAGTTTGTGTTGTTTTTGCATTGTACATCATCAAAATGTCCAATTTTTTTTCAAGGCAATGCACTAAAGAGAAATAAACATTTTTGTTCCGCTTTGGTTTGGGTGAGCCAGAAGGTGGTGAGCAAAACATGCGGAATCGGAGATAGAAAACAGAAGTTCGCATCGATCTCTCATCTGGGATCTGAGCAGTTTAAATTTAGGCTGCTCGTTCTCTTCCATTTAAACTGCACTACTGCCAAAAGTCGTTGTTCTCATTTTCTCTACCAGAGAAAATTGTATTCCAAATTGAGCGTTATATTTGTACATTGAACTTACTACTTACAATGGGTTTTGATTTTGCAAGAAAAGCAAAATTTGTGATTTGGATCGAGTCTGTAAGTTTCACTTAATAACTTGGGACGTTTTTATTTGGTATTGACCTACCTCACGTTCAACAGATTTTCATTATTCATGTCTACATCCTGATACTCGTTTGTCATCTTGTTTTCTGGGAATACATTGTTGAATGGATGTCCACATTAGGAGTTCACACTTCTAGCAAAAAGTTAATCCCGATACTTTTAATATTTTATGGTAAATTCCGCAGTCTGTACTAAAACCGTATCTCTTGGACGACAGAACTCTAAACTCCTTTTGCCATTTTAGGGATTTTTGCAACAATTTGGATCGGACTATTGCTTCTACTTTACCATGGAGTTAAACAGGTATGAGCCAATGTGCAAAATGATTTTCGGATGTGGAAGTTACTAGTAGGAAAATATTTTCTTACAGAGAAGTACAATAAAACTGCTCGTTTGGTCCCTCCTCCACTTCGTCCTACTTGTTCCTTACTTAATTTGTGCGTTTCAAGTGATTTTTGAAGACTGGAGATTTTCCCCTATACTTTTGTATTTGTTGTACCGGGGATTCATTCTTTGGGTTGTGAATAGTTTAAACCCTGACATCATTCGTCATCGGCGATCAAGAGCGAGGCAGATTTATCATATTTAAGCATTTCAAAATGAATGAAAGTTAAATATAAATTATTTTTGGACAATCCGCGTTTGTTGATTCAGAATTTACATGTACATAATGCTCCTTGCACTGAAAAATGCCATTTCTAAATTTAAAAACCCAATAAAGCACATAACTTGCGCCTAACATCCGTATACGTCTACAAATTTATTTTCTAACTCCATTCACACTTGACCGACGCGAAGCTTTACATCTGAGTATATAAAAGGGTTTACTTGTATTGGACGGGACAGTGCAAGTCAAACAATTGTGTGGCTCAGACGCGGAGGGGATGATTGTTGGGGTAAGTAAATTTTGATTGCTACAGTCAACTTATATAAATTCCAGCAGTCCATCTTTCTCATCTCTTATTATTATGATCTACATAGACCCGGACGACTTCTCCAGAGTACTTCCTTTGTGAGGGCATGAAATAGAAGTCTGGATTATGGCTCGGAGCCGTCCCTGCTCCATTGTAATGACCTCCACCGTTGGTACTGTGGCGCTGGGATTTGGACTGGGATTGGGGGCGGGGAAGTGACATATTTGTTATGTGCTGGGTGGAAGGGCCTCCACCATGATTGGAATGGGATGGGTGATGATGATTGCCGTTGTAGTGGTGATTTGCATGGGCAGTGGGTGTGGCGGTCAGTGGCATTGCATTCCCACCTGCGTAGCTTTTCTCGTCGTAAGCGTCGTAACCATAATTTGTTTCTGAGTAGTCTCGCCAAGCCATTCCAGAGCCACTGGATGGGGAGCCCTGTTGGGGAAGAAATTTAAAGATAATGGTAGATTAGTGAACCGCGGATTTATTGCGACGGTGTATCTTTATGTGGAAAAACAACGTTTTTACATTTGTGCGACAAGACAGTAACTTATACCATGCGTTTTTTTCATGCAGGGTTAAATTGGAAAGGTCAGTGGAAGAAGCTGGGGAAAATTATATTAATAGTTTTACTAAATAGAAGCCAAACGAGTTAGCTGCTTTATATATTTATAAGGAAACAAATACCTTAGATCTTTTTTATGTGTGTAAGTTTTGGTGGGTTAGTATAAGTGCAGTGCAAGTTATCAAAGCTGTAGTGCAAAATATCACATAGGACCGGTAGAAGATGATTCAAGTCTTACACAAGGATAGTTCAAATAGAAGATATGAATGGTTTGAGTTGTCTGCAGGCTAGGTTTAGGTTTTTAGTTAAGCATCTGGCATCCCGTTTGGATTCACCTTTAGCCGACAAATGTACAATTTTTGCATTAGTAGCCATGGTTGGTCATTGGATATTAATTTGTACAAAATTTACTCAACTTTCCAAACTTCTCAGTCAAAAATGTACACACGCTTTACCTTGCGGGAGGATGCTTTTCCAGAAGTCTTGTAAATTGTGAGGGCGGCCTGAAGGAGGGCAAGAACAATTAGAGCAGACACACATCCAATTACAATCCAAAGTCTTGGTCCAATCACACTTCCCGATTCTTCCACTTCCACTTCTCCATCATTGAAAGGCGCGGGTTTGCGGTGGACCGACTCGTAGAAATTGTGGATCCACTTGAAGGGCCCCTGCACGGCCCGTGGCAATTGTATCTTTCAATGCCCGTTCAACACGACTTTGGACAGCCAATTCAGAATTGGGTTTAACCATCAATTCCATTTTTGCAAGTGCTTCATTTCCGACCCTGCGGATTAAAATTGGATTTGCATTACACTTTTCTATCTTTAAAAAGTGACAATTAAAGAAAAGAGGTAGTACGGTTACCCAGCAGCTGTTAAGCTGACCATAAACTTGTATAATTTTGTTAAAAATTAAAAGGCATTGCACTTACTTTTCGATATTTTTCAGCGAAAGGCTCGTGAATCCGTTTACTTTTTTCAGTTCCGTTTCAAGTCCACCTCGAAGTCTCTTCCCCCAATCATCAAATTCATTTGTGCCGGCTTTGGGTACTACCCATCCCTCCGCAAATCCTCCAGTTAGTTTAATGTCAAATGCGTAACTGATTTCAGCCGGCTTTTTGACAACTTTTGGACGACATGTCCTGGAAATACAAATCTTCGCAGCAGAAATGATGGGTGTTCCGTCGTGCTTGCTAATTTTCTTCGACACGGATTGGTAAGGGCCGCCTTCAACTGGGAAAAGGAAGAATTTGCAAGTATCTAATGACACATCCTGAGGATCCGATGACATTATGGGACGAATGAAAGATAGAGTGACTAGTCCGTCTACAAATGTGCCAGTGTCATTCCGTATGTTCTGGAACAAGTAAATCAATTATTTTCATGCTTGAAGTTCACGTTTACACATAAATCAGTACTAATGTTTCTCACCTGGTTGGCGTCCAGTGCCGGAGCCTGGTATGACTTCATGAAAACATCCATGACAAAATATCGTCCAGCTGAACTCACCCAACCCAAAATGGCGTCAGAGTTTTGCATTTGTGGGTTATCACCAAACCCAATCCCAGTCCAACGTTCGGGTTTACGGGTTTGAATGGTAAATTTGACGGAGTCCGTTTGAGGAAGGTATCTCCATTTTGCCAAATAAGTACATGGGAGAGCAGGGTCATCATTTGAACACCCGACCGGATGCCTCCAGCTATCCTCACAATTCTCAGCATTCGCTGCCTGTGTTTTTGCATCTTTTGCTGCCGGGTAAAAATTGTTTAAATTTACATTTACATAATAGGAAATAGTAATAGGTGTTGGGATGCTTCAACGCTCCTGTCATTTACATAAGTTAACTCTTACGGCACTGAGCATTAAATAAAGCTTTTGAATCTGAAAATCTGAATCACTTTGCAAACGTACGTGGTTGTTCAAGAAAATCCACTTTAGTGATTCCACGCTGAGTTCCATGTCCATGGTACTTGATTTCGTCTGGGGCATAGAACCCGGAATCGTGCTTATTTGAAGCCTCAAGACCAGACTTGGGTCTGTGGACATAGTCACCGGGCTCTTGACCTCTCGCCCAGATAACATGCATCAGTCCAACATCCAAAGAATGATCTGGTCCATCTGTTGATCGAATCCTTCTTCGAAATATTAGAATCGTTTTATTTCCTGTCTCCCAGCCAGTGGAGGATGTGATATCGTCCTTTCCTCCCCAGAAACTGTCAAGCCGGGGTGTGGAACGGTCACGGGTGTAGTAGTCTCGAATCCTTGACAAAGGACCTCGTGCTCCGCCCATAATCAAATCAATGCAATCCATGGCATGGAAATCGTTTCTTGGGACCCACTACAAACGCAAAAATAGGGTCAATGTCCAATCGCCTACAAATTACTTAAAAATCACTGTAAGTGAGAAATATTAATCTTGTGACTTTTCAGTTACCTGATGTGGTTCCAAAGCACTTTCACTTGGATGTGACCCATGGAATGTTCCAGATGACTCTGGCTCCGCGCTTCCTTCGGGTTTTCCTTCTGGTTCCGCACTTCCTTCTGGTTTACCTTCAGGTTCTGCGCTTCCTTCCGGTTTCCCTTCAGGTTCTGCACTTCCTTCGGGTTCCGCACTTCCCTCGGGTTTCCCTTCCGGCTCTGCACTTCCTTCTGGTTTCCCTTCAGGTTCTGCGCTTCCTTCCCGTTTTCCTTCAGGTTCTGTCAAGAAAGTTAAAATTTCCCAATTGCTACGGCAATTTTCTTTTCCACAATTTTTACCTGGTTCAGCTTTCCCTTCACTTTCTGGAATTGGCGACCTTTGTTTTCTTGAGCGGGATACATAGAGAGATGGACCATGAACAACAACTTCGCCGGATTCAAGTACTTTTGGCTTAAGCTTCGCCCGCAGTTTAGCTGCATTCGATCTCGGCCTCTCTGTAGTTGTCTCGGCGTCAGCATCTGGTTCTGAGGAGTCTTTAAAAACCATTTATTCTTAAGTTTATAAACACTGGGACAAGACAATCCAAAATTCTATTCCGAATTCTCCTATTACCTGCAACTGGTTCTGGTGCACCCTCTGCCTTGGGCTCAGCCTGAGACTCTGGCTCAGACTGACCATTACGGAGTTTCTTCGTTTTCGGCTCTGATTCGGTCGCAGCCTCTGACTCTGGTTCGCTGTCCGACTTCGGTTCACCTTCAGGTTCAGCGTGAGCTTGGTCATGTGTTTTGTCATGCTGACCCTCTGGCTCACCTTCTGGTTCAGCGTGAGCTTGGTCGTGAGTTTTGCCATGCTCACCCTTTGGCTCACCTTCTGGTTCAGCATGAGCTTGGTCGTGAGTTTTGTCGTGTTCTGCGGTTGGTTCTGGTTCCGAGGCTCCGGACGGCTCACCTTCTGCCTTGGGTTCTCTTTCGGGAGTAGCTTCTGGCTCAGGTTCACTCTCGGTTTTAGGATCTCTTGATATTTTCAAGATCAGGTTTATCATTAATTACAGAGATTAAACTATTGATTACTGTACTGACTATTATTAACGTTCACGCTTAAAGTGTGTAACTGTTATTGGTCTTACACATGTGAGGCTTGCAGTTTGGAATTCTTCCCCTGTCTGTCAACAGTAGTGGAATTTGCAATGAATGGCCAACGTTGACACTTTTTCGTGAAGGATGCGGGTCTCCAACCGATTGCACCGTAAGAAGTTCCTTCAATCTCCAAAATGAACTCAATCTCCTTCTTCTCTTCTACAGCATTCGGAACTTCCTGTTGGTAGAAATAAAATGGAGTTTGGATTAGTCAAAAGTAAAACAAAATCTATATTTAAATAGCACTGTCTTAATTACCTTGTAGTAAAGTGTCATACGGCTCGACAGTACACGCTTCTTGTGTTGGGACACATCCAGTGGCTTTTTGGGACCAGGCAATTTGGCCGCATTCCGCTTGGAACATTTCTCACCATGATATCCAGGATTGCAATAACACTGCTTCCGGGGGAGTGCAGTTCCGCCCAAGTCAATACATTTTCCATTTCCGCCACTGCATTCCGACTCCGTCTCACATTCATCTTCATATTGACATCGACTTCCCCAAAATCCTGTCAAAAATATATAATTCTAAAATGTATTCAAACTATTTCTTAATTTCAAATCAATTAACACAGGGGTAATCAAGGTATACTCTTACCTTTGTGGCAAATGCACCTCCCAGCAATTGGTTTTCCGTGGGAGGAGCAAGTTTCCTTGTATTTTGATTGCTCGATAATATCCACATCTGCACAGGACCAGAATCGGTATTCTCCTGACCATTCCGAGGCTTGTCGGAGTAATCGGACTGTGCAGTCATCACACACAAAGTTTGGTGGGAGTTTCACACTGTACCATTGAGCCCTGGAATCACAACAATTGAAAACGGTCAAATCTAAATTTATAATGATTATAAAGTTTTGACAATTCGCATGTCCCCGCTTATCAAACTGATACAATTGACATCATATTATATTCTGAAATATTAGCAAAACTACTCGGCATTCAAATTTGAGAGAAATTACTAACACAGGATTTCATTAAGATATTTCCTTTCCTGCTGTGTTGACAGACAGGTTCTGCCCTACATTACGCAACTCAATTGTTTTCATCCTGAATAGAAACGCACCATAAATGTCACTTGAATTACAAATGATTTGCACATAGTGTCATAAGATGCAAAGAAGGTGAACATCAACAATTGGAAATCAGCAATACAAGATACGCATTAAGGAGCTTCCTAGTGTTGAGAGATGGTTGAGTCTCTCTTACAGCTAAGGGGATTTTATTTTTAAATGGAGATGGATGAGATGAAGGTGGGTGGAGGCGAGACGAGACATTTAGAACTAAACAACTTAATTGAAAACTAAACGCTTCTAAATGAATGCCTCTGATCGATTCAAGAATGACTGGTGAATTGAGGGCGCTAATTACGTGCGCGTGGGTGGAGTTTAAGCGATTGGTAAATATTAAGAAATGAGACAAGATATCATAAATCAAAACACTGCGTTGTCGCTGCACTGAAAGAAATAATTGTAATGAATTTATTGTTAGTTTCTAATTACTTTTTAACGACGGAAATAAGTAGAAGCGTTTTGATCATTTGCGCAATGCTTAACATATTTGGTTTACCCAGAAAATGCTTATTTTTATTTCATCTGAAGATCTGGAGTTGATTGATTTAATCTAATTTAATATCCTGCACATAAGTATAGTGCACACAAGTTACGGGTTCGTAAAACCAGGATTAAAAAGGATGGTTAAATAAACGTAATAATTCCTTTTTTGTATGAACATCTTCAAACCCATAGCCGTCCACAACGGTAATATATACTGACATTTAAGAATTAGGATAAAATCCACGAGTACAAAGGAAGCGCATGACTAGCACGAGGCAGGGGTTTTGCAATAGGATATGATGCTGGCTCTGACAATGTGAGCTCCAATGAAAATGAGAATGAGAAAACCAACTTCAGCCCTTAAAGAGTGGGAAGTCGAGTGAAGCAATGAAGCAGAATTCAGACCATGTCAATTCTAAATCCTAAGTTAAATTTCCATTCTTATCTAATCCTTACATTCCCTTAATCATTATTATTACAACCATTGTTAATTCCCACCTTGGGTCAGGCTAGGCAGTGGACGAAGAGGGTAGTAAGGGCCTAGTGTTGTCATCATTGGGTTTTACTCATAAGGCTCCTATTGTGCAATTGGGAAATTGACACAACTTTTTCAATGGAACTGTACTCATTGTCCTGACTCATAACAATCAAGTCGGGGGTACGTAGGAGAGCTTAGACCAGGCCAATTGTGTTCCTTAAAATCTAATTCACTTGCCAGTTGGGGGGAACTGACTGACTTTGGTATACTTCATAAACATGGGGCAGTGAATAAATATTCAATTTAATTCCTCCTTTCATTTTTATTGTTTACCCACCTTGGTTCCCACCTTATTTGAATACTGGTGCTTTTGAAAACTTTACAAAACCTTTTGTATTTTTTTATTAGGATGAATTTAAAAAATACACATATCCGGAATTTTATAAAACCTACCATTTGCTAAAGATAGCGTTTAAAAAGTAATCCGTTTTGAAAGTCTTCGTAACTTAACAAATCAATCGACTCAATATTTAGTTCAAAATGAAGGCATTTGGTTTCAGATCAACCGTGCATCAAAGATGTCGAAACCCAGAAACCTAGTAATTCCCGAACTACTAAATTATTCCCGGGAGTGAAAATGAAACCAGGGCAGGGCAAGGCAGGAGACATTCCACTTTTCCTTAAAATCCCATGTCCAGGCTCAAAAGCGTGATTCACGCGAGTCCGAAGGAAATTAGGACAACCGTGCTAAAGTTGGGGTATGAGTTTGGCTTTACAAAACAATTAAGTAATGTAGGAAAAACTGTGCTATTTCCAGGTTGGCATGCATGTCATCCCTCCTGTGACAATCTGTCTATCTACCCGACCCGGGTTCATCCACTTTCCATTTCATGCCCAAGCGTGCCACACATTGCATTGGATTGCATTAAGCCATATTTTATGTCCCCAACACAACAAATCCTTTTGAAGGGGGTCATCGATCCATGAAATAAAAACCTTTCGAAAATGGACTGCAAACAAAGGCATACCATGAATAAAATAAATCTAGGGTACGAATTCCACGTTCGTGGCGTAGGATATGACACGAGACCGGTCACCGCACCGGTCAACTTCACATAAAAGGTGGATGGTGACATTAATAAGTCCTTAACTGTGTCCAAGGTAATTTAAGCACAACTCAAAGTAGCACTGCTACGGTTATTTGCCTGGTTAAAAGGAATATGAATAGAAAGGCTCTTCGACTCACGTTGGATCCCCATGAATGTACTCCTCCTTTCCTTTCTTCGGTGTCAAGTCCAACACTTGTCTTTCCTGACTGTCCATCATCTCAAGACGGAAGCCACCCTGGAATAGAATGTACATATATTTAAATACAAAAATCCATCAAACACGCCTTATCCAAACCTTTAGAAAATAATAATTCCCCGCTATGAGATGACACCCACCGGTAAATTCAGCACTCTAAAACGCTTAGCCGTCGCCGTCGTAGCATACCAGGCACCGGGTTTTTTAAAATTCTATAGTGATTGTTGACATGGTGGAACTTAACCGTGACGAATTCGATAAACGGAAAGTCATGGGTTATTGCTACTTGACTTTTACGGTTGATTTTTATTTTATGTTTCTTTTTTTACCACAATATTGTATTGGGATTAAATTTGTTTGATCGAGCAAAAAATAGGTCGTACTCGTTAGTGCTTATGTTGTGCGTTCAGTAGGTCTGGCTGACCCAGCCGTGTTGTATTTGTATTGTGCTCCCAAATCCAATTCCAAATATAATTTAACTGAGGTTTATGATTGGCCTGTCGGCGAGAGGGAGGGAGGTATAATGCATTTTTGATAAAGAAGCCCACAACATTTGGACGGAAAAACGAAAAGAATCGGGGTTAATGATTCCGGAATTGGACCACAGTAATTTGAACCACAATCGGTCAAATTCTCTTTCACGAGTAAGATAAATGAGAATGAACAAGGAAAGAAATTTTGCTTTTGTACAAAGAACGAATGCCGCACCGGTCAGAGTGAAATATGAAGTATTTTTTTAGTAATAACACTAAAAAATTGAATATTTTTGAGAAAAGTATGTACTGAGCATTATCCGTTGCCTTTTTACAGTAAACTCAAAGCTAAATGGCCATCTTCTTGAAAACAATTCAATCAAAATTGAAGTACTAAGAACTTGTTCACATCACACACACTACACTCAAGGCGTGAATGAGTTTGTAATTAATTAAGGCGCTAAAAGTTAACAGTACGTTAATTGCCGTGAACTCATTCTTACCTGATGAGGATAAGACAAGTGCCAAGTCACATTGATTGTAGAGCCAGAGACGAGACTCGTCTTGATGGAGCCTGCAAAGGAAAAAAAACAAATTTAAAATTAAGGAGAATTGAAAAGTCATTAGTTTTTGATGTGGCATGGGCCCCCAAAAGGAAGGGGACACCCATGGGGATTAGTTAACTGTCTGTCGTTGAGCTAGTAATGAAAGGATTTTCACACCTTCTTCCCCCCATTCATTCAATCAAAACTTCACTCCGCTCTCAATGACATCGCAACAAATACTTTGCCAACTACGATGGATTTGCATGTACGTCGTCGCATCATGTATTCTTGGCTTTATCTTATCTATTTCATTATTTATAAGCGTGGAATCAAAACTCTTTTTGCATGGCAGATGATTCACTGCAAATGTAATGCTTTATAAATAGTTTCTTGAAAAGTACAACAATGGACAGGGAAAGATGGTAACAGACGATCTTCATGCTATCCTATGCCATTACTTACGTTTAATTCATCGCTTGGTTGGTTGGTCTTGGAATCATATCAAACTTCAAAGTACTTCAAGATGTGATAAATGCTCACAGTTATTTGTTCTACTTTTCATTAGTAGGCTTTTTCTATGGTCAGTTGTGGCTTCAGTTAGGAAACTTTGACTTTACTGCCCAAAATGCAGACCAAACTTTACAGTCCATTACATTTGTCTCTGATTATAAAAAATTAACAACTGACGTTCAAATCAAAATTGGAAAATGTATACCAACCACAATGAATGAATATGAAGTTGGGTATTTGTTAAAAGAAACTAATGTTACAGATACAGACAGACATGTATGTAGTTTCCTAGTTCAAAGAGTTGCAGTTGCAAGAGCTTCATGGAGTCCAGACTCTTCGCAAAATACATAATTCCCTACTTTCGATTAATCCAACAAAATTTTCCCTACTTTCAATTCCCCATTGTCAAGATTATCCCACAATAAGCAAGCATTCATTTTCAATTGTGATTACTTACGTTACTTTCAAAACATCTGACGTGGATTTACAAAGGCCGCAGATCTCTCGTGTAATGTGTATCGTAATTCGACTATTGTTCATGAACTCTTTTTCTACTCGTCTATTCCCATTGCAATAAAAACACAAATTCTTATTACCAAAACCCAAAACCATAAAACCATATTCAACCGGCAGGGACGAAGCAATTTCCTTCACACGTTACTGAGTCATGTAATTCTCATTTTTTCCTACAATTACAATTTTCAACTGCAATTGCACTTGCCAATAATTTTTGGAATTTGATGCCTTGACTGCCTGCGACTTCGTCATTCGCATCGCTCAACAATTCAACTGAGCCCCGTCCGTCACCGTCACGTACTGTCTGGCCCGGCAAAACTTTCTCACTCCCAAAAAATTGCATTGCCACTGCCAGTAATAAAATTTTACGAGCGTATATAAACCAAGCCGCAAACGTAAACAATCATCAAGAATCCCTGCGGAATGCAATTTTAGTTTTGAATTTTATGATCCCGACAATGTTGAGATGGATTTTATAAATTTTAATGATCAGCTACATGTAATTGGTCCCTGAGAAGTTGTCTCATTAGTTTCGGTCCTGCGCTGCGACTTTTCAATATCGTTTCAAAAGTTTCCAAAGATTAACTACCTGCAACGAAACACAAACTCCAAGATATATCCATAATCTTAATGAATTCTAAACATTCATGACGACGTCAGGATTGTCACTTGAAGACGACGTCATGCATTGATGAATGACATTAACATAAGTCTTCTGTACATATTTGCCATACTAATCTTATGATGAGTCAAACCAGCAGCATGCCGCCCGTGACGTGATCTGTATGCCAATATTGACTAATCACAAGAAGAGCCTCAGCACATTTCAAATGTGATTTTTAATACCTCAAATATTAAGTCATTAAATTAGATGTATTTTAATTCTGATTGCAATACACAACACATGCCACGGCCACGTGTATAACTATAGCTAAAATCCACTGCAGCCCTGCACCCTGGAGTTGCATTGCAGTGCAACGTGTGTCATCATTCAAATTCCCAGGGTCAACAAGATCAAACCCCTTCAAAAACGTACGCCCACTATTCGAACCTGACGTACTAATTCATTATGACCCAACAACGACGTTTGTCAGCCTTAAAATTAACAATGGGTAATGCCGCTCCTACAACAATAACTAAATCCAGGAACACCTTGCGATCTGGGCATGACGATTTACGCTTTTTTTGTGGGGCGTGTGATTGCAGTGCAAGGGTAACTTCAGCTTCATATCAAGCAAGCAATGTAAAACCATGTAATTTACGAGTACAATTTAATTTTCGTAAGAAAAACATGTGTGTTTTACACCGAAGGTCGAGCATTGCTAAGCCTGTGGGCCATTGTACGTCGCCGTTTTTGTCATCATCTCGCGTAAACAAGGTACAATAATTGCAAAAAAGGATGAATGCGGAAAAGGGGACAGAGGTTTCACAATTAACATGAAACTGGCAATTTTGAAGACGGACATGACAAGGGACCGCACCGCAATGTCACTTCATGGTATATGCTAAGCCTGGCCGTCCAAATCCGTGGAGTGACACCGTCAAACCAGAAAACTATATCCTCATTATATTCCCATTAGCAGGTATAATTTACATTGTTTTAACAACATGCTAAAAAGAAGACGGAAATTTGTTAAGTGAGCAAGGAGTACGGTGTACGTCGTACAACCAGTCAAGCGATTCTTTCAATGCTGTTGCCTCCATGCCGCAGCTTTAGCTTCACTTTTTCATTTTTGGCCCATTTAGTCATTGAGATAAAACGATTTTCTTCCTGTGGAGGAACAAACGACCTTTAGCTATTATTACGGTACTTAACGTACGTATGCAATGCATAAGGTTAGTTAGACCTAAAGCAATTGTCTGTCTGTCTTAACCAAAGCTATTATTGTGATTTATGAACTTCTTGCCAATATTGATAAATTCCTCGCTTTCTCAAAGGCAATCCACCTGTGTTGTGAATTTGACAGGTGTAATGCATAGGATAGCATGTAAACCTGCTGATCTATTTTCATCAAAACAAATTATAGGGATCAGTCATGTCGTGTGGGATGTTGAAGAATAACATATACTTGCGCAACAGAAATTATTGTCACATTTTATTGTCACCAATGACAAAATGGTACTCTGACACCGCTCTAACTCATATCACAATTCCTTGGGTTTGTGAATGCGTGCTATGATCATTCTTACTCCAAGGTCGAGCCGTGTTTCTTTAAGAATTAATGGGGTCAAATCGACTCTGTCGTTCCCTTTAATTCATATGTAATGTGAATTGGAAACATGATCGTGGAAGACAATGGGACACGTGGGAAGTTCACTGATGTAATCCAAAGCAACTTTTACTCGGCGCGACTAACTCCTCCATGAAAAATCGTAGCATCTTCTGTTGGAAATTTGCATTGAGTCGTATTTTCAAAGCTTCAAAAGGCAAATTCTAACCTTGGCCGAATTTGTATTCATTTATAATTCTAAGTTTCATATTTGATATTTGATTAACAAAACATGCATATTAAATTCGCCTAACTGTGTGATACTTGCCACCATATTTGGCAAAGTTCCTATTATCTTTCGATTTTGTTGGACAAATGACTAACCAAATGACCGAAAGATACTTCTTCCAACTTTCCCACTGCCCCTATAGTTGGTTTGATGGAAACCGTAAAAGTGCCCGGGTAAAACGCATACAATTCGCAAACGCATTATGTATTAAACTACGAAAGTCAAACACTTTCAAACACCTTGGTTTGACTATAAAAATGTTAGTAAATCACAAATGAGTAAATCGGCAGTAAAATTTGCAAGAATGCGCGATTCATTATTACTAACTTTTAATGTCTTCTGTACAATGTAATAATAATGTAATAATGCATTCTACAGGGCAAGATACCTTAAGCGTACTAATCCTAGGGTGATTTCTGATATGGCAATGGTAGTTATCATTATTTGAATGACTGCAAGTGTTCTACCTGGGAATAACTCGCAACGTCGGACATTGGGTTAAGAACCTACCGAGCGCAGAGGAAGCCCACCTTAATGAAATGACTTAATCCATATTAAAAAGTCCCGCAATTGATGCTTCAACCGAAAGCAAGTGATTAAATTGTCCTCAGGTCCAACAAACTTTAATCTCGTTGATCAACTCGCCACAGGATTGCATTTGCTCTGCTCACAATCCAAAACCCGAACGGAGCCACGGACTTGGTCAAATCCAAATCTCTTTCATAACATACGAACCAGAGTTCAAATTGTTCTTGGTGCTGGCTACAATAACGCTGACGCTGACTAGCATCGTGTCATTCGTATTCAATGTAA
>JAAXYW010000211.1:0-50097 GCA_036851895.1 Orthonychiurus folsomi
CTACCCCCATTGCATTACATTGCATTGCACCAATCAGGGGAATCATGCCTGTTTCCAATGTACATACATACGTACCTCACACTCTACGTAACGTTTGCAATAAACTAAACGCGAAGCAAACGCGATCCACGAGCCTTTTGCTTTCATTTCATTCCGTTTCCCAGGTGTGCATTAAACTACCCAGTAAATTGGAGCCCGTACCAGGCCAGGAGCACCCCACTTTTCCGCAAAGCAATAACAATTCCCATGCCGTCGCTTCGGTTTGAAATCCGCTTCAGATTTTGGCTTCTGTGGCCCTTCAATTGAACAACAATTAATTGCATTCACTTCCTACGGCAGCTGCCTGCCATGCCGCAATGCTTTTGTTAGATTATTATGACGGAGCTTGCCGTATGCATTTGGCTGCATTAGTATTTTTCTTATGAAGTGAGTATTTCTCGTGAATAGCTTTTGCACTGCTCCTACATATAAAATAGACTCGTAATTCTTATTAGCACGTTTTCCCGCTTTGCAGCCAAATTTGCACAATGTTTGGGAAATTCAAAATTAAATAAACTAAACTTATATTTAAAAGTAAACACAGGCCTTTGATTAACTTTTTAGAATCACTCAGGAGAGATACCACTGACGTAACCTTGTGGTTCGTTAGTTATTGTGGTGGAGAATAATGCATTGAATCCTCTCAAGTATTTACTTTTCCAACGTCCGGGATTCTTTATGTTGTAATTGCTTTTGTACGGATCTGATATTTTGATGTGGCGTGCAAGTGCACTACAAAACTTTCCCCATTTCATTGCCATTGACCCGTCCAAAGATATTTTTTTGGCTTCTTGATGTAATATTTTGGATAACTTCTTGAAAAGTGGCCAAGCCATCCATCCCCACCCTCCCCTCCTTTGGCAAAGGTATGTATGGGGGAAACCGCACGCAATGCAATGGCTGGCATTGGTGGGCAACCCAAAGAAAGTACATACATAGTACAACGTCGAAAGATAAGTTGATGAAATGGCAGAAAGAGAGACACAAGGAAAAGACTTGTGGAGAAAGTTGCTCAAAGTTCATATGTCTTGATTCCCTCCCTACTTCGGTTCAGGGGAAAGACTTGACTTTCGTAGTCCGTGGAAATGGTTGGATTTTGCTGGGCTGTGGCGCTTGCACATGCCAAAATTCTTGCCTGTCCCGGTGCCGTGCGGATTTCCTTACCCCGTTAATTGAGTTTTCTAATAAAAACGACCGGGGTTTTCGTGAACTGGGGGATTTAACGCGTTTACCAAATGGGGTTGTTAATTTCGTTTATCTCCTATTTCCGCCCAACGTTATGTCTATGTTCGTATGCAGCGCCATGCATGGTATGGGTCTGTGTCCTGTTAGTTATGATGGCGGAATTTAGATAAAGGAATTAGCGGGATAATTTGAAAATTTTATGTTGTAATCCTCAACGGTTAATAAAGAAGGGGTTGTTTGACGACGAGGGATTATATGTAAGCAGGAGTAGATTGACACGACCTTCTTTGTGTATGTGTATGGGTGGTTTTCTTTTAAAACTAAACGCGATCTAAGTTGATTGTTTCAAAATAATGAGTTATTTGTAGCAATCGATTTAGATTTGAACTTGAATTTTGCTCGTTTTCAAGCTTTTGGGACTGATGGTAGTATTTGTTGAAAAAATAACCAGGATTATAACTTGATTTTTAAACACGACTAATGCCCGGTTCGGATCTTTTTCCTTCCAGGTACGTAGACCGGGGGCAATCAAGCTCAAAAATGGCATTGAAAGTGACGGATGGGAGTAGCGTCTCACCAACGGCCGTTTTGAGGATTGAGACTTTTTCCCTGAGGATTGCCCCTGAAATCAATACTGGACTGGAAGTGGCAAATGTCCTCGGCGTCACGGTCATTTCCAGCTCCAACCTCAGTTTCACATCCAATGCGGGTGACCAAGGCCTCATCATTGAGTATCACATTATCAAAGGGCCGCGGGCAGGCTCCGTCCAATTGAAACGTACGAATGGACAATGGGCCAATGCGGAGCATTTCACACAAATGGATTTAGCGAACAAAGGCGTTCGCTATCTTCTCCAACGTCCCAGGTACCGTAGTACAGTGTTACAATGTAATATGATGATGCCCATCCCCCGCCCCGGTTTAAATTTCGCGCTACGCCCTCCCCTTTGTTTTGATAACATTACATGTACTACACATGTCCTTTGTACACTGTACAGGAGATGACTTTCAATTTGTAGACGTATTTTGATAGAAAACAAGATTGAAACTTCCATTTTATTTTACGTGTACGTATATTTTGATCAAATTCCAGTGAGATTCCAACGGAGGATGAATTCACATTCCACGTGTCTCTCTCGGAAGTCAAAGTGCCATCGGAATTTCGTTTTCGGCTCCGAATCATTGCCCTCCGTGTGGAGGTGGGCGGGTTGAATTCTCTCTTGTTAAATGGAACAACGGAGTCCCTCATTTCCAGCCGGCAATTGGAGTATCGGACATTTCCGGTGTCGACCCCGGACACGGAGCTCAAGTACACAATCGTCCAGCCCCCAAGATATGGAGTCCTTTTCTATCGCCCATCGCCGCCGTCGTCGTCGACCCAAAACAATTCGAATAATAAAAACAATAAAATCCTGAGCACGTTCACTCAGGCGGATTTATCCTCCAAACGGATTTTTTTCCAATTCCGTCTCACCCCTTACTCTGCCCTTAAGGACCACTTCTTGTTCAACATTACTACTCCTCATGTGAGTGGAGGACCCTTCCAAATGACCATAAATCATACTACGAGTCGTAAACCTTACGGAGTAACCTTGAAACCCTTAAGTGTGACCGAAGGGTCACGGGAAGTAATTACCAGTTCAATTTTGTCAATAAAAATAAACAGTGGGGATTCAAGGGCCACAGCCCTTCCAGTGCTCTTTTTTAATATTACAAACCCATCCCCGACCTCTGGCTTTGTGGGGGTGAGACAAACAGTGGGACGGGGACAAATTCAAAGTGTGGCGCATTTTACATCCGTCGAATTGGAAAAGAACATGGTATTTTATCAACACGACGGCTCCGAGTCACCCAAGGATAAAATCCCTCTTGTGGCATGGAGTACGGAGGCTAATTTTATATTTGAAACAACCCTGGATGTGATTGTGAGGGGGGTGAATAATCATGCCCCAATTCGAAATCCCGCGGCGACTTTAGCAATCCACGTGGTAATTGGTGGCCGAAGACGACTTGGAGTAGGAATTTTGGATTTTGTGGACAAGGACTGGGACTCGGAGCGAAGGAAACTGAAGTACACATGTACTGCCGTGGTTCCAAGGGCGGGGGCTGGTTTCCTTGGAAATATCTATGATACGAGCGCATCTTGGACTCAACCGATATTCACGTGGACCCAAGCTGACATTGACGCGGGAAAATTGATTTTTCAACATGAAGGAACGGATACCCATGGATTCCTTTATTTCTGGGTGACGGACGGGAAGTTCACTGTGAATGGTACGTAAGTGGGAATGATTCGTCATAATTGGAATGATGGGAAATTGAAATTAAGCATAGCTGGAATAGCAATAGAAGTGGCGGGAAACCCTAACCGAAATTACAAACCAAAGGGCTGCCATGGACATGTGGCCGTGTTGTGCGGTTTTGTCAAACTTTCACGTTCAAATAGGACTGGGAATAATGTGAATGAATGAATGTACGTGTATGATTCCTGCCAGCCGCAGCGCGCGCGGTTGTAATAGTAGTGGAGCGATAATGAATTATTAATTAAAACAATGCAGTGCGGTAAAGGCATGGCAGTCGGATTTGTATTGTATTGGGTGGGTCGGGTGGGATAGTTTCCAAAGTTTACGGGGTGTAAATTCCTCAAGCCATGGCATTGAAATGGAAATGAACAATCCATTTAAAACGGAAGAGTAAAGTTAGCAGGCGGGAGACAAGAGGAATGACTCCCAGGATGCGGCAGCAGCAATTTGGAATTTCCGTGAAAATAAATGGGAATGGGATTTCCTTCCGCCCGGCCTTGTATTATTATTAAAGTCAAACATTTAATAAATACTAAATCAGAGGTCAACTTGCATTTTCATATGTAATATGTACTTTATGTACATTCATTTTCCAGGGGAAAAGGAAATTTTTCATGAATCCAATAATAGCGATACAATAATGGTTTCCAGTAATAGCAAAAAAGGGCCTGGCATAATCAGCAGGAGACGAAAGACGATTGACGAAGACAGACCCCTATTTATTTATGCGGTTCAAATGGAAAAAGTTGGGAAACTAAAGAAAGGGTCGACGACAAAAATCTTTGAGGAGTTCCATCATATTCTTGTTCCTTTAGATGCCATGGCTTGAGGATCGATGATGAAAGGATCCCTGATCCCGAAGCCATTGTCTGCCCTGGAATAGAATAAGTGGCCGGCCACTGGAAATTCCTTTACTCACTATTCATCCCCATTTTGGTTCATTTCCCTTCACGATTTTCCATTTAAAGTGTATCCGTCGAGCCGCCACACCGCCGCCTGGAAAACCCAAGATATTTCTGAGCACAATACAAATAAAATTCCCCATTTCCTCAGTTCAGTTATAGAAAATTCTGTATATGTACGGCCGTGGATTTGAAATTCCCCCAAGTCAATCCAGTCAGTCACAAAGTGCCCCAATGCCAATCTCATTAATTTTGATAAATGAAATTGAATTTATCCTCCTCCGTCGTCGTCGTCGTGTTTACCCTCCGACCCCAACTTCCCTCTTTGGAATTGTGTTTTGTGTGATTAAACATACATCCCTTTCCCCCGAAGAAAGAAACCCGGGCACTTTAAGGAATTTCATTTGAAAGGGCAACCTGGTGGAATGTAAATTGCCTTGCAGGCATGGCACGGCGGCGGAATGGCAGACCAGGCAGGGCACGGCACGACGAGTCCTGCGGTAGTGGTGGATGGCGGGAATCTACAAATGGATCGCATGAATGGGCGGCGGCCGGGAAGTGAATTAAATGTTTAATAATGTTGTTGTTGACTGAAGGAACGTTGGAAATCAGTGCTGGAGCCCCGTGGGTTCGTATTGTCAACACAACAACACTGGCGGGAAGGCGGGGATCGATGGAACGGTTGTCTGAGGGAAGCATCCGTGTAGAAACGAATGTGGACGTGGATCAGGAGCGGATTCTCATTCGGATCGTCGGCGGTCCTCAAAATGGAATCATTAGGGTGACTTCATTTATCTCACTAATGCAATGCAGTGCAGTGTAAAAGGGAGGTCTGGGCCTTTCTTTACACTTATATTTATTAACTTTCTCTTCCCAATGGCACAAATCTTCATGGGGGATCTTAGCGGGGGGAGAAGAATCATTCCACGACGCGACGACCTAAATTAGACCCTCATTGGAACTGAATGGCTGCAAATGAGACTCGTTTCATGTCCAAAGACTCATTCATTTCCTTGTTGATTAAAGTTTTTCAATACGGTGGAGGCTTTTTTAGCACTACTAACTCCTTTCTTCTGAGTAGGAAGTGAGAACAGGTGGAGGGATTCTTTTTCTCGGGGAATTTGCAGTGGATGGGTTGGATGAATTAATTTGAGGGAAGTTTCTTTCATATTTTTAGGTTGCCTTAACTAATAGTGAAAAATGTACCACTTTTAGTAAGTATTTTTATATAACGTGTTTTGAAAAAGGCGAAGGCAGGCAAAATTCTTCAAAAAATTTGAAATAATGAAAACTAAAAATCGAAATAATTTGGAGGCATTTAAAAAAATAGATCACTTTTCCCAAAGGCTGAAAGCCCCTATAATCGCCATACATGTGTTTAAATACTAGTGTCTTCTTACCAATTTCAACATAAACCATGAAGGTTGTAACTCCCGCCATTAGTTTCCGAACGTCTTTTTTTTTCAAATTCGAGCAAAATGCTTCCGTCTATTTGATGACATGATGACCGACTTACCCCATTTTTCTCCTTTCCTGAACTAATATTTCGTGGAGAGATTTCTAGCTCCAACTCCTGATTAAAAGTCAGGGATGATTATGCCATACCTTATTCCAGATTTCCCAATTAATTCTACGCTTTAGCTTTTGGCTCCGCCATGCATGTATGGACGTCGACAACCACTCCCTTCAAATTTATCTTCCCTCATTTGAATGATAAGGAAGTGGATTTGGGAGGAGGTTCCGAGGTAAATAGCTACATCCCGGGCATTTGTTGACTTCCGTGAATTATTGCAGATGAATAATAAGGCGGCGTTGAATTTCACTTTGGGGGACGTGAGCCAAGGGCTCGTTGCGTACGAGAGTGAAGGGCCTACGACGGATGGCGGAAGAGACAGTTTTCAATTCTCAGCTTCAGTTGACGGCCAAGCGGAGTCTGACGTCGCGGAGCTTGACATTGCCATTTTTTCTGAAGCTTATTGGACCCCTTTAACAAGTAAGTCTTTTTTTTTACTTTACATTGAAATAAAACATTCTTACATATTAGTTAGTCGATAGTATGATTTTGGCTTGAAACGTGTATGCATTGGTTGGATGGCTAATCGACATCAAGCGACATGCCGTCGACTAAGCGAGCTTTGCCGGCCCGCAAAATTCAAACTCATTTGAGTAAATGTCCGGAAATTAGTCATCCCGAGCCATCCGTAACTTAACTTGTGGGAGAAGGGAATAATTTATTCATTTTTGAGATTGCTCCGTGATTTATGATTCTGTTTGTAGTGTAATCGATCATGCATCGCAATCCGTATATACATGCATCGCAATACCGTATATACATGCATCGCAATGCAGTCCGCGTTTCCCTGGCTGCTAACTTTGGGGCTCCTGACGACTCTCCGGACTAAATATACTTTCAAAGTAAACTCGGCGGGTAATTTATTGCCGGTGGAGTTCACCAACACATGACGAGCATGCAGAATCCATCCTGGAAGGAGATTCCTCGGAATGGCGACGGCGTTTGATGAAACATTTGAAAGTTCATTTTGTATCCCATCCTCAAAATACACGTTGGGACGACTGGGATGGGATGGGGAAGGGAAAGTTCCATTAATTACATAACGTACGTAGTACGTAACGAACGAATCTCCCGCTCATCGACTAATGATGAGTGATAAAAAGCCGGCGGGTTCTAGAAGGGGAATTCCAGGCGGGAATAAGTAATTAGTTTCAAGTCGCGTCCGGAAGGGATGGAATAGATGGATGTCCATGAGGCGGGACAAATTATCCATCAATAAATTTTAAAATTTTCATTAATTTGAGAAGGGGAATTCCAGGCGGGAATAAGTAATTAGTTTCAAGTCGCGTCCGGAAGGGATGGAATAGATGGATGTCCATGAGGCGGGACAAATTATCCATCAATAAATTTTAAAAGTTTCATTAATTTGAGGATGTACTCGCGAGATAAACATAGATTTGAATTAATTAATGTGATATCTACATGAATAAATTTAATTTTTAAAAACATTCTAGGTTGATGTCAACGACGGAGTCACTGTGAATGAAAATAGCTCGGCGATTATCACACAGGCGCATCTCCACGTGAATAATCCACACATTCCGCCAACGGACATCGTGTACACTTTGACACGCCCACCAAGATATGGTTACTTGGCAATTGAACCCACCCAGTCCTATGGTAAGAAAATCTAATCTTTGACTGTAGTTGTGTTATTTGGGTAATTTCCATTGCCTGGAGTTGATTGGGATTTCAGAAACGGGGACGGATGACTACGTGCAAATGTGGGATCAAACCGTCATCAACGATGGGCGTCTTCGCTACGTGCAGTCTGAGCCCAATAAAACACTTGACTCCATGAATTTTGATGTCACGNAACACTTGACTCCATGAATTTTGATGTCACGAATGGGGTTCATACACTGAGGGATTTGAGACTGGATTTTATGATTGTTCCCGCCACGCTTTTCCTCGCATCTAATCCACTCATCGTGCATGAAGGTATGTCACGTAAAGGCGCGGCCTTTGATTTTTCGCCTATTGAACCCTCTTTATTCGCTTCCCTCTGCTAATTATGATAACAAAGGGAGGACTAATCTAATTTAATGGGAAATGAAGTGGAATGCAAGGCACGATTCCATGTAAACATTATTCATGTCGTTTTCGGCACGTGGGGAGATAAGGGGGCGGGCGTTCACATTGGGAGGGGGAAGGGGGAGTAGGAGTAAACAATTAAGAGGAATCCAATCTAAGATTAATTAGGAGAATCGATCAAAAGCAACGACCGTGAAAAGAGGATGTACAAAGTTAAAGCTTGTTTACCAGCAAGCCAGGAGGCATTCCTCGCCGTCCCGTGACGACTAATGCCCAGGCCATAGTTTTTAAGACCTGGAGCACGAAATCCGGACTTATGGATGTAATTTATCTCAATTAAAGTGGAAATGGCTACAGATGTTTTTTTGCTCGAGAGAATCAGCCAGGAGGAGCAATCCTCTTCCTATCACTGCATTTTCACGACTACGACGACTGCCTTTTCGACTTACTTGCCGGAGTCGGTCGGTCGAGGCGTGGAAAAGTTAAAAGTAAAGTGCAGGTATTATTGGCATGGCAGGGGAGGGCTGAAGTGGGGAAGATTTTTTTTTATTTCTTGTCAAGGTTGACTCAATATTTGTCGGTAATTTTTTTGTTTTCAATACAACTTCAACTTAAATTTGGCTTTTTAATGCTTTAAATTTGATAATTGAACAATTGAGTTTGAAACACTAAGTTTTAAAATACTGACAAAAAATTCCTAGCTTGAGATGTACAAAACCATCCCTAAATTCCCGCACTTGAAATATTGTATTGGTACTTGTTCACAGGGAGCTCCGTGGGACTCAACATAACGCACCTCCACTCAGCACAAAACTACTTTGCCGACAAATTGTCTGAAGTGCGAATTACTGACGGACCAAAACACGGGACACTGGGAATGATTTCCCGACCACGTGGTCCCCTCCTTTCCTTCCCCTACAAAGCATTGGAGGAAGGGAAAATTGTTTACACTCATGACGGTGCGGAAACCCTCCTTGACCATTTCACTGTCATCGCTCAAACGGTGGAACTAGGAATGGAGGAAAGGAAAAGCAATATTTCCAGCTCTCGAATTAGTCAACCGCATCAGGTCCATGTCCAAATCCTTCCGTCCAATGATCAAGTCCCGAAAGTGATCAATAATACTGGCACTTGGGTTTGGAACGGCTCCACTGTCATCATCAGCAGCTCCGAATTGGGTCAGCAGTCTGTTCTTCTTTAATTAGTTGACTCAACTGTAAACAATAAGATTTCGGGTGGGGCCTTTGGGCGTGGGTGGAACTCCTTGAAAGGAAAAGCGAAATTATTTGTCGCATTGTGGTTGCACAATTCTGAAACACGGGACAAATAGATAACGACATTATCTAAACATTTCAGCCTCAATACTCAGGGAAAGTTATGAGATTTTACTACGTATACTTGTTTATTTGTGTTTTCATTCAACTATACATGCGCTTACTGAGCACGCTAGAACTTAAGGAGGGGTTTTTAGCATGGAAGTAGTTCAAGGCACGTTTAGGAAGCGCTTTGAAAATTGAAGCAGCCAAGGAAGCGCTTCTTAAAAATGGAAGCAGCCTAAGAAGCGCTTTTTAAAAATGGAAGCAGCCTGAGGAGCGCTTCTTTACAACAGAAGCAGCCGGGGAAGCGCTTCTTAAAATGGAAGCAACCTAAGAAGCGCTTCCTAAAAATTGAAACAGCCTAAGAAGCGCGTCGTGAAAATAGAAGCAGCCTAAGGAGCGCTTCTTAAAATTGGAAGCAGCCTAAGGAGCGCTTCTTTAAAACAGAAGCAGCCGGGGAAGAATTTCTGAAACACACCAGCAAGAAAGCGACTTTTATGCGTGCGAATAGTTTCAGAAACGTTTTATCACATTCGAGTGATAGGAATTCATTTAGCTTTGCAGTTAACAGCGAATTTTATTTAAACACATTACATTTTAATAAACTTTTAAAATTGATTATCCAGCGGCCATTGACGAGGACTCGGATGGAAACGAGCTCACCTTCTACGTCGTAGGAGTTCGAGGTGGAATTGTAGCCACTGCAGACCACCCAGAGCGGGCAATTAACAACTTCACACAAGACGATATCAACCAATCCAAAATAGCATTTGCTCACAGTGGTTCGTTACTTCTTTTCTTTTCCAGTTTTATAAATTAGATCCTTTAGATTACAAACATGTAAATTAAGCTCTCACAAATGACGATTACATTTAATGGTCTGTAAGTTATCCACTGATTCTCCCGGCTTGAGTCCTCCCGAAATGATTTATTCATTTTTAAAGTCGGATTACATTAGGTAAATTAGGCAATTCCTTCTGCCCCATGAACTCAATTTAATAACAATAAATTGTTAGTGTGGGAAGTCGTCGGTCATAATAATAATTCTACGTACGTAATACGTGCCTAACCTTCCAGGGTATCCATCCAAAGGGACGACGACGGAGCTCCTCATAGGACCCTCCTTTGACTTTGAAGTTTCAGACGGACTCAACGAGGCGAGTAAGGAGACGTTCAAGATTTCAATCCGAAAACCCGAGCTCGTGGAATATGAGGGACGAGTCAAGCTCCCCGTCTTCCCATTAACACAGGCCCCATTAACGACCGGAAAATTTATTAGTGAGGAGCAATGATGGGCGTGAAATCAACTTTCAGGTTTGCTTTTTCATCTTACGCTCCAATCCCTAGCTAAATCCGAACCGCGTTCGTGCCTTGTTATGGCATGGGAGAAAGCAGCCTGCTTTCTCCAGGCTAAAAATAGAAATCCTGCGTATTTCCTGCGTGTATTATTTTATTTTATTTCAACATCCGTGGAGACAACGGAAAAGGAAGACGGTCGTGTGGCGTGCGTACGTAGTAACGTTGCCAAGGTTGAAGGGAATGAAATGAAAGTCAATACGGCTGAGTAGGAAATGCTTTCTTCGTGCGATGTCTTTTTGCGTTTGGCATTTTGTGAGACGGACGGACGCGGGCGATTCCCCCAATTTCTTCTCAAACCCCAACCCCGGTCGTCTTCTTCTTCGTCTTCCTTGTTTGCTGAGTCAAGCAAACTTTTATTTTTTTACTTTCATTTTTCCAGTTGGATGATTACGCACTCACGCTACGTAGCGTTTCACGCAAGTGTGGAAGTAGTTCGAGAGAGAGTAGGGAATCAGTTCGAGGTTGATGCTTTGATTCAGTGCAAGTTGACTTTGACTTATTTGGGGGAATATAATTTTGTGAATCTTTTTATGTGGTTGGGCAATGTGGGACACATAAATCAGATTTTTTTTCATGAGTCAGGGGAGAAATTTCCTTTATTTGATAAAATGCAGTGAAATTATGTAAAGGGAAATTTGATGAAGTTGAGTTTTCTTTTTAAAAGTCTGGAAATTACACATGCCGAACAAATTTACACATCTGGGTCATTTTTTGTCTGGATATGTTGTTTTCATTTTTGAAGAACCATATTTTTAGCAGTAATGTCCGCATAGTTTAAAATCCAAATTTCTTCTTCAATTGGTTGGCATTTCCAAACGTTTCAACAATTCCTAACTCGGACAATGCGCGGATTGGAATGCACTCCTCCACAAGTTCCAAAACACATGGAATAAATGCCTTTGGGTTATTTGGGGGTCTTGGTCCCTTTGGAATGGTGAATGATCGTAATAAATAATAGGCCGCCGGGTGCGTAGTGCTGGCTGCAGGTAAAGTCTAATTTATGATTCCAGTCGAAAGGAATTTCGCGCCAAGTCATATCCAGGCGGGGCTATGGCTTGGAATGTGAGGTAAAACGCTTTTGGCTCCCAAAATTCTCTACGCTGCGTTTAATGTGCTAGGCTTGCTCCCAGCCGGCACGGCGCTTGGATTTTACTATATAGCATTCCACATTTTGCAGGCGACAAGTGGACCCGCCATTGGCCAGCTCCTGATTGAACGCTCGGAAAATAACTTTTCACCCGTCGCCGCCTTCACACAAACAGATGTGAACAATGGGAAGATATTTTATCAACACCTTAAGGTTTTCAGAGGTCAGAGGGCCAACGATTCCGTTCGCTTCACCGCCACTTCACGGTAAGGATTTACGATGTGGACTGAGTCTGAGTCGGGGTTTTTTTTCACACCATTGATTCATTCCATCTGTGAATTTATGTATGTAACTAGGCTTAGGCCTGGTGGCGTTTTCTCAAATAAATGGCACCGCATCCCCTCCTAGGGTGGGGCAATTAACCTCTTATGTAGTACTTTGCCAATTTTATTAGCGACCCTTCAGTAAATTGCATGGGTGTGTATTCCTATTCCAATAGTAGTACATATAACTGCGGCCACTTATGCCGGTTATCTGTTTTCTGATTGGCTGACGCGAGTTTGCACATCTCTTTAATTGATGTTAATACCCAAATGCAGCTTTGGCTCAGGCAGGCAGGCTGCAGCCTGGAGTTGACATGAAAAGGAATTTTTTGGATTTCCTTAAAAATTGGCACGCTTTATTTACGTACGTACACTCGTACACGCGTGTAAGTATTACACATCATGTGGAGGAAACGGAAGCCCATTTTTCAGAACCCGTCCGAGGGAAAAGTGTGTGGATCCGGCGGAGGGCATTTTATGTATTTCGATCACAGCTAAAACTATTTTTCAGGGATTTGTGTGTATGTAGTATGTTAGCTAGCCAGGAGAAAGTACACTATGTACACATAACGTGCGAGTACGCCTCTTCAGCGTCAGAGTATGTAGTGTCGTCCGCGTCCCATCAGGGCTCCTGGATTTTTGGAAGCGTGTATTGCGTATACTATACTTTCACATCTGTCATACATAACATACACGGCTCGTACTGCAAAAACCTTCTTTTCCTTGGCGATTTGATTCGATTTATTCCGGTGTAGTCGTATGAGTACGTAGTACAACGGGACAACTTTTTTTCCCCTTTAACACTTGAATCTCCTTCCTCTTTTTCATAGATACGCCGAGCCCCTGTACAATGTGACGGTGGAAATGGATATTTCCGTGAGTGGAGCAGCTTTGGGGGGACTCCAGAGATACGTTGCCATCCAAGCCCTGTCTCTCAAGGAAGGATCTCAAGTGGCCATCACGAATCGGAATGTCAATCTATCCGCCGTTGTAGACTTCATCAATATGCACCATAAAGGTACGTACGACGGGAAGGAGTTAAGGGACATTAAGGGGACTTACAGTAAAAACTACTACAGATTCTTGGAATTGAATTCTGTGTGTTTCTCGGGTTTTTTTTCTTTTTTTTAACTGAATACAAGCACTATTTTTAACCCATTTTGAATCACGGAATCCTCATAAATCCACTTTTTAAGCCCAGTACTGCCATTGTCATAAGACCAATGCCAATTCCTGCCAAATTTATTCGTAAAAACATCCCTGATTTTGCCACTTTGTGGAAATATTTATGAGTAATGGTTTTACTCCCACTTCGGACAGCACTACAAAGCCATAAAGTGTTTTGCACACATCGATTTAGAGAAAATACAAGCCGCGTGCATGCAATCCCATAAATAACAGCCACGTGCCGTAGAGGTATAACATAATATGTAGCTCTCACAATTACCACAGGTGTTTGGGACACTACAGTCCATCGTCACCTCAACACACACTTGCACCATGCCACGTGGCGTGGCTCATAAGAGACGAGACTAAATCATTTCCTTTCATTCAATTTCAATCTTATCAAATACAAAATTTCTTCCATTCTTCTGGCCGTGTGCGAAATTGTGATTTATAATATGATTCTTTCAGCGGAGCGTCTGTTTTGATTTTCCTATTTGTCCATGCCCCACTGTGTCACATTCAAACAATACATCATCCAAGGGAGCACGTAGGTCGCACAAGTACAGTACGTACGAGCTCATATTGAAATGAAAGTAAATTTCTCCGTCCCACCTCGTCTAAAAAAAAGTAAGAAAGGAATAAAGCCAATTCATAACGTTTGACACGACGGAGGATGGCGGGGAATGCAAAATTCATCCACTTAAATGGCCCGGATCACAAAAGCGCCGAATGAGGCGTGGATTGAAAGGATGGTGACGAAATTCAACCTGGGAAGGAAGGAAGGTGGGGGTGGTTGCGTACGAAAACGTAAGGAAATAGAGTCGATTGACAAAATGAGAGCCAGGGGCAAGTGAATTCGTTGCGTACGTACGTTTTCTATAAAAAGCGCTCTATGGTTGAGGGGTATTGTGCTCTCTGCGTAAGGTACGTACGGAAAATGTAAATTGTAAATGGGGTGAGGGGCGGGGGTACGCGTACGTAAAAAAAAAGAAAGAATGGAAAGGCGTCCATGGAATTGTAGGCGGGTTATGATATGATATGTAGATGGACCTGGGAGCTAGGCTTGGTGAAGAAAGGCCGAAAGAGTAGGAGTTGAGAGTGGAGTCATGCCTTGCATGAAATATCATCCTTGTCAGTCCCTATATTTCATCCCGTCAGGAAAAAAGCCGTACGTACTCCAACCTCCGGAGCCTTTTTCCCTATTCAGAGAAAGTAATGAAGGACGAGGCATGCAGCCTAGGCCCTAATGCGAGCCCAGCCAACTCCCGTCATTTAAGTAATCCTTCTCAGCTTTCCAAATCTCCTACGGCTACGTAATGGTACGGGCTCCACCTTTCCCCGTGTTGCAGCATGGCATTTGCTTTGTTAGGACTGATTCATATTATTGTGAGTAGTAGTTAAGTAGTCGGAGACGGACGGGTCCCCTTTTTCTGAAGGGTGTTGTGTAGCGTAGGGAAAAGGGACGTGTACTGGGGACTGGGGACAAAATAAATGGAATAAAGGACACAAAAGATTCTAATTCCTGGAAGGGTGGGAGTGTGAATACGGGTACATGGGTATGGCTTGGCATGATGTATGCTTGTAGGACTTTCACCCGACTTTCTCCATGCTGAATGTATGGGAGTGAAGAAGGAGGGGTTTTGGCGGCACAATGTATAGCTTTTTTCTATTTAAAGTTCCCGCGGATGCAAATGTGGTACGTACGTAGATTTGGTGGGGATACGGAAGGAATGCATAGGATGGGGTAAACTGGAAAATCTGAGAAAATTATTTGACTCATTGATACGTGACTAGTGCGAGGAGATTAGGAGACGACGTTTGTAGGCGAGGAAAATTATGTATTCGCAAATGTGGCATGTTATGTACAGATTTGACGTACTGCTGCACTCTAATAGGATAAACCATTGTTGTTTTTGCCATTTGAGTTGGAATGATTTGAGAATTATTGAATCGTACAATATACTAGCACTCGGCGAGGCCTTCGGCCCCGCACTCGTCCTAGTTTAAACTGTTTCAACACTTGTTTTGGTAAGAGGTATAAATATAGCAAAGACCTACAATTAAGAGATTGGTTAAATTAAATGTTAAACCTGGCGACTCAACAACTTGGGTTGTAAAATTCGCAGTAATGTTATGCTTATTATTGTTACAATTCTTGCATCGCTAACCTCTAAAATCAGCACAAACAAATTTTCTGGAGGTGAATGAGATGGCTCGACCTTAGTTAGAATAAAACAAGCCATCTCATTCACCCCCAGAAAATGTTTCGCCCTAAGTTAAAGTCAGATCAATTTGTGACCTCAATAAAATGACACGTCACATGCCATGCTTGCTTCTCTTCCAAAGGTTTTCAAAAGTCAGGTAGATAAATAAATATTTAAAATGCACACATCGCCCTTAAAGACCTCAAGAAAATTTCTCGTCACAACGTCCTGAGAACAATAACATGCCACATGCCACGTTAATCATCCCTTTTAGCCTCAATGCCCTTACAGAGGTCAAAGTTCAGAACTACTGACCTCCAAAAACCTCGAATTTGTCTAATTTGTCCACTTTGCACAATCTGTTAAATTTGTACATTTTGTCCCATTTGTCCATTTTGTGCAATTTGTCCATTTTGTCCATTTTGTACATTTTGTCCATTTTGTCCATTTTGTACATTTTGTACATTTTGTCCATTTTGTCCATTTTGTACATTTTGTACATTTTGTACATTTTGTCCATTTTGTCCATTTTGTACATTTTGTGCATTTTGTACATTTTGTACAGTTTGTGCATTTTGTGCATTTTGTGCATTTTGTGCATTTCGTCCATTTCGTCATTTTGTACATTTTGTGCATTTCGTCATTTTGTGCATTTTGTACATTTTGTGCATTTTGTCCATTTCGTCATTTTGTGCATTTTGTACATTTTGTCCATTTTGTGCATTTTTTACATTTTGTGCATTTTGTACATGTTGTACATTTTGTACATTTAGTACATTTTGTCCATTTCGTCATTTTGTGCATTTTGTCCATTTCGTCATTTTGTGCATTTTGTACATTTTGTGCATTTTGTCCATTTCGTCATTTTGTACATTTTGTGCATTTTGTCCATTTCGTCATTTTGTGCATTTTGTACATTTTGTGCATTTTGCCCATTTCGTCATTTTTTGCATTTTGTCCATTTTGTGCATTTTGTACGTTTTGTGCATTTTGTACATTTTGTACATTTTGTACATTTAGTACATTTTGTCCATTTTGCCCATTGTGTACATTTTGTCCATTTTGAACATTTTGTCCAGTTTTACCAATCTGTCCATTTGGTCCAATTTATACATTTTGTACATTTTGTCCACTTTGTCCAATTTTTCCATTATGTCCATTTTGAGGATGCAATATGCATGTCAAATATCGTTTGTCCAGCTTCCTAAGTTTTAAATAAAACGTGTACTAGGACGAGTCCGGGGCCGTAGGCCCCGCCGAGTGCTAGTCTCCTGACAAGAATGATATGTGTCACATGCCATGCTTCTCTTCCATTTTATCTAATGCCATTGCCTTGACTCAGAGGTAAAATGTCAGGTAGACTTGTGGCCTGGCCTATGCAAATCCCGTTGACCCCTGAACATTTTAAGCTATTAACATCCAAGACCGGTTCAGTGGTTTAGGAGGAGATAGAAGACAAACAAACATACACGCAAACATTTGAGTTTAGTATGTGCATGATATGCATCCATATTGTACAGAGGGCAGATTGTGTAAGGTTGGCGATGGTGGGCAAGGTACGCACACGATAGCATGTACATAGACTTTGAAAATTAGGCGGGGATAGGATATACAACTGTGTATAGTTTAATTGTAAATATTTGAGTAAAGAGCGTTTGTTTGTTTGTCAGTACGTATTTACAAAGGGAGCTACTACGCGTGTAAGCAATGCATGGGTTAGATTTGGAATATGGGTACAGCTACTAGGATACAATATTCCTTCAGGGTTATCTTGTTATTACATGTTATGCGCACAAATATAGATCAAACACACAATAGAATAGTACATACATACATTGAATTCAATTTTTATTACACGTGCATATGTGTATTTGCTAGTACAGATGTGAGAAGACAGGACATTTATACGAGACTTTAAACTGAAACGAATCGTGATTAAAGTTAATTGTGCAATTCTATTTACTTGGAATTTGATTGCTTACCGAAGCTTACGCGTGTGACTCCAAAATTTGTTCGTCTTCGTGGCGAAGTTTACCCACGAGTTTACGACATTTGGTCTTCTTCCACGACCTTCCCCCGTAAATCTTTGGGGAACACTTTTCCCTTTGCCAATTCCGTAATTCCTTTTGAAGGAATGTCGTATTAATGTTGAAAAAAAAAGGAACCTCAGTCTGAGAAAACCACGTAGTACATTTTAAGGAGTCGGACCACGTCCGAATAAATCGTTCGAACAAAAAGTGACATGGTACTTTGATAATTTCCTAGGAAGTCTTTGGCGTGGAGGAACGCCAAGTCTACGACTAATCGTAGCTGAGGGTCCAAAAAATGGTTGGTTATTTGGACCAGATGGAACCGAGCAACGATTGGTTATTGGGACGGAGCTGTCCCTTTCATCATTAGCAAATGGGCTCATCAAATACCAGCATGATGACTCGGAGACGACGACTGACTCCATCGGCCTTTCCCTTTGGTTTTGGACGAATGATACGGCGACGTCCACGTGGCTCCTGAATGCTACCCTCCCGATTTCCATCACTCCCGTGAATGATCAACCCTTTCAAATAAGTGCACCCAAGGGACCCATTGCCTTCGTCATACAGGTAAGGGAGCTATGAAGAGAATATTGTATATGTAGACGGGAAATAATGGAAGTCTTCACTAATCATTTATTGATTCAATGGATGGCGATTGCGGAGTTTCGCATTCGCACTACAGGAAGTTTTTAGGGGTTTCCGGCTCCCATTTTCAAATTTTGCACTACGACTAGGCTAATACCGTTTGCACTTATCTCCAAATTTTATGATTGATTTTTGTGCAACTAATTGTGGCAAGGGTTTTTCACACCAGAAGAAGTCTTTTTTAGTGTTTCCGGTTCCCATTTTCAAATTTTGCGCTACGCCGCCGTGCGCACTTATCTCAAATTTTATGATTTTTATCTTACACGCAAACTATGGATGGCCGAACTCGACCGTCCATCGTATCTCCAGGATTTGTTGAAGAAACTGAATTATTTCCACTAGATTCCTCCCCCTATTTATGATGGGAGCTAAGTACCTTGGATTTCTTTTGGTTCCCTGCCAGTTGGCGGGGCGAGAATTTTTTTGAAACTCGCCCAAGGATAAATGTCCAAATTGCTCCACAATATTTTTAGAAGAGGAGCAAAAACATTATCGTAACTGTCTGTCCGGCCAGCGGCAAATCCAATATTAAATGAATGATGCCCCCCGTACGTACGTAAAATACATGTACCAGTTCGTATTGTTCAAAATGGGATTTATTTGGCGGGCTTTTCTTGTGACGGGGGTGAAACGATGATCCGTTTTTCGGACCACCCCTTAAACAACATTAGTTGAAGTTGGAATTGTTTTCTCGGGGAAATAATGTGTCTGTTGTTTCACTTTGTTTCTGGCCACCACACTGACCGCGACCAGACAAATGTTTCAGTGATGGGGGAAAGATTCATGGCTCCCCTTTGAACCCGGACAATTGCCGTTGGATTAAACTCCAGCTCGAGTTAGCATTGCGTTTGATGTTCCCGTGCCGAACTGGGCTGTATAATTTGTAATGGGAGTCCTGACCCGTTTCTCCTTTGGTGGAATTGACAGGAACACTCGAGGAAATTAAGTCGGAGCGATTTACTCACATCAGACCCAGACACCCCACCAGCTCATTTGGTCTACGAAGTGACGAAAATATCACATGGCAGATTCCTCCTACAGGGGCATGATTCGGAGGGGTCGTTGACCCCGTCCGCGGCAAGCATCCATTCCAGGGAGGATGAGCTTAATTCTAAGGAGGATCATTTGGATTTGAAGGATTTACCCACAATCGTCAGGTTCACACAGGTGAGAATATATAAATATACAGAATTATGCATAAATTTATACATGATGTTATAATTTCATCCTATTATATTGGGATTGGGATTAGATTGTATTTTATTATTGTAAGGTGCGTTAATTTGGATTTTAAGAGGAGGGTAATGCACCCACTGATAAAGCGCAACAATTATACATTTATGCCAAATGTGAGAAATGCAGGAGTTTCGGATTTTTCTATCCTTGTGTTTTAGGCATTATCCTTGAAGCCATCAGCTGTTAATAAATTTCGGATGATTCTTTAGAATTGCTCCAAAAGCAAACATTTTGCAAAAAATAACTCACTTCCTTCAACCTTCAATTCAACAAAACTCTATTCGGTTTTGTAAGCAATTCTTCTCCCAATCTTTTAATACAAAATTGCAATCAGTCAACTGTTGCGTTCCTTTAGGACCACAACACCATCTTTCACTGTATAATTTTAACATTGCGCATGCGCATTCCATACGCCGCCCTGTAACGTGTAAAAGATAAATCCACTCCTCACTGTATAAACACAATCATTAAAATCGGATCAAGACGTCCGTCCGTCCGTCTCCTCACATAAGAAACCCGTAATTGGTTTCTTGGGGTTTCCCACCGATCCCGTCACGGCCACGGTCACGTACACCCTTTGGTACGAGCGTGGCCGTGGCGCTTTTCCCCTACAGAAAATATCCGTGTGGATTTTGGATTTATCCTCGCATTATTCTTCATCAAAGGCCAATCTGTGGCCGCGGCAGGAAAATCCGTATTGTAAATATTGTGTTTTTTTTCACAGGCGGATGTGGACGCAGGGCGTGTCATTTTCCATCACACCGGACCCGTGTCACCGGTCCTCGTAAATCTGAGGGTCACGGATGGTCATTTCTCGCCTTCGAATCTCGCCCTAACAATCCCCGTCCAATTGCTGACTTTGGCGGCCACTCCAGGGCGCTGTGCTCCTCTCCGAATTCAACAAGGGAAAACAGTATCCGCCCTCTCGGCGGGAAATTTGATTTCATCAACGAATGGCCAATTATTCCGCCTTTCCTACAACGTGTCCAGAGCGCCATTACATGGGAAAATCTTACTTCGGGACGGCTCATACCCGGAACGGGCATTCCACGGAAATCCCGCCAAAATTCAAAAATTAGCGACGACCTTCAATCACTATGAACTTTTGGGCGGAGAAATCGTCTACGTGGCGACGGACGTCTCCGTAGCAAATGATTCCTTTGAAGTTGGAGCGTATTTCAATTTTGAGATGACGGGGTCAAAGGTCAAGGCTCACGTGGCTACTTCATGGCTTGTGAATGTAGTGGCCGTGCCGCTGCTCAGGCGGGTCCAGGAAATCGACTATTTTGGGAAGATGGGATTTGCAGTCGGAGGAGTTATTGCTCCGGATGAATTTGAATTTTCGGCGGCCGCAGGTGGATCTTCTACGTTGAATTTGGCGGTTTTGGACGCATCACCACTCGCAGCTCTCACCGGCTCCAATCCTCACTACGAAATCCTTCTACCACCTACTTGGGGTCAGATATTTAAAATCTCGGCGGGAAATTTAAATCATGTGACCAATCCTGCCAGAATCGTTTCCCGATTTTCGCATGAGGACGTCCGGCGCGGAAGTATCATTTACACGCCATCCACAAAGTTACTGGCCAATGAAATCCTTCCATTTGCGGGATCCGCGCCCGCGGCGACGGGGATGTTGGACGAATTTATTTTTAAAGTCCTCGCTCCCGGCGTTCAACCCGCCCTCGGCGTCGCCCGCTTCAATATCAAATCCACATCCGATTCCCGTGGATTCTACGACGATAAAAACTCCAATCAAATCATTTCCGGTTCCACGGATCCCGCCACGAAGCGAAGTGGAGGAGGAAATGGCGGAGGAATGCGTGACTTGCTCTCTGTGAGCCCTAACCTGTCCAAGGAATCCCTCATCACTGTCGGTGTCATTTTCGCCGGAGTCGTGACCCTCACCCTTTTCCTTATTGTCGGGATCCGCTGCAGTTGTTCAAAAAAGGCGGGAAATCGCCGTCGTCGAAATTCAAATTCCCAGTGCCTCAATAATGGCGGAAACGACGGCCATGGCGGGAATTCAAAAATGTGCGGAAACGGCATCGGAATCATCGACGTGTATGCGCCGTCCACTACGTGTACCCTACTTGACCCTTCGTGTCAGGATTCTGACTGTAGTCGAGGTCACCATGGCCACGGTCGACCCTCACTCCTCCTCTCTCCATTGTCACCGCGGTCAAGGCACGGTCACAAAGTTGGAAATTCCCGAACTGCCTCTGAATCCGGTTCTTGGACAAGTTCTGGACTTCGAACAGATGGCCCGACGCCATCTATCCCTCAGTGCCGAGTCACTCCGTTGTGTGGCGGTGGTGGTGGGGCGGGAAGTTTGAGTGGAGGATCCGATTCCGGGGGATGCGGGTATTCTTCTTCCGGAGGGAATGGAATGATGCTTTGTCCGTTACTTCCACCCACACCGATTTGTGATACGTTTGCTCCTTTGCCTGAAGAAATTGATCCTCCGGAGCCGTACGGGTTTACATATGGAGCAATTGCGAGCTCACTTCCGCCACCTAGCGGATATGAAGTCCAAGGCAGGGGGTGTGTGGGGATTGAGGAAACGGAATTTAGGGATTTCCATAGTCAGACGGGTCAAATCAGTAATATTATGTTGCCGGGGAATAATGGGGGTGGGGGCGGGGGTGGGACCCTGAGGAGGAATAATCCAGGGAAAAATCAGTACTGGGTATGACGGATGGAGGATTTGGCGCCTTTTTAAGAGAATTTAAATAAGATGGGGGGAATGTGAGAGGGATTGTGCTATAAATTTGAAAATTTTGAACCGAGCTTGAGCGTATTGGATCTCGGATGACAGGAAACAAGAGATTGCGATATGACGCGACGTGGCGTGACTTGGTAGAGTTTTTAGAGGTGTTTACACTTTTATAATATTTTTGAGATTTTTAATTAAGATAATGTGTTTTATTACAATGGAAACGTTATGGCATGACGTGTGCAATACAACAATGCAATGTGCAATCTGAATGGGATTTGTTCACTATTATGTATGATTAAGGCTACGTGTCGTATCGTCGCATCACATCTTTTGTACACATTCATATTTCATGTATTAGAATCACGTACGAAGAGAAAATGTTTAGCAATTGAGGGACAATGGAAAATAGATCGCATCTAAAAATAATAAAATTGTTACTAATAAATGAGAATTTTATCCCAATCATAATCACAATGACTATGACTAATATGTGCGCGGATTATGTATTGAAATTTAAAGGAATTAATAAAACACGACGCGACGGATGACGCGGAGCCATGACCGTGTATTATCTAAAAACATCGTCTGGGTATTTCATTTTGCAATAACCACACACTTTACAGGTTGGAAGCACTGGCGTTGATTTGATTTGATTCATTATATTAATTAGTAGGTCACAGCACAGTCAGGAGCGAAATGCAATTAAAGTCAATTTCCACTTCCCACGCTGCACTGGGCTAATGGCTAGATGTCAAATTTTCCCATCCCGTACCAGAGTGAATCCCCATCATGTCCGTTTTATTATCTCATATCAGATCCCACGTTCCATATGAAGTAAAAAGCGCATGGTTTGTGGACGGAAGGGTGGGGTTCATTGTTTCTGGAATTGTAAAGGTGTCCTATATATCCAGACATGAAATTTTAGCGTAGCTGAAGAGAAAGGGTGTGCACGCACCACACGATTTGCTGGTGAAAGCACAGCACAAGCAGCGGAGCATTGGACTTCATTCATATAAGGGTCATAATACTTGGACTGATGTCTATAGTACTACCTATATTTGTGGGATGATGGTGATAATCCTCAAAGCCAAAGCAGAGTTTAGTCTGGGAATCACTTCCTTGAAGGATTCACGATTCACCAAAATCCGAGACCCAGACTTGCGTGCTCACCCATCAACACCACCGCGACCCCACCGTACCTAGCGTTTACGTAACACATGGACGGACGGACACATTTCCCGTCAGCCTTTCCATACCTGGAAAATAAATTTCATTTTCATTTTAGTCGTGTCACGGATTTACCCGTTTGCATGCAGATTTGAGCAAACGTTAAATTGAGTCAGGCATAGTATAGGCAAATTTGTGGCCGTTTGTGGGGCACTTTTCTAAAAAATTTACATTTGCTACGGGTAAGAAATGGATTGTGTTGCCAGTGCGGGTGGGACGACAATATGTACTTAATTACACGAAGAAGGGGTTTTAAAAAGCCAGAAGTGATATAATTTGGAAATTTTAAAATCAACGAGGGATGAGTTTCAGTTTTTTTGCCGAGAAAGTGGAAAGTTTCTGGAAACGTTATTTTTTCTCCGAAGGTGGGGCTTGGATCGAGGGAAGTCGTTGTATTCGCCTTGTTCCACATTTGATTTCTTTTGATGGACTTGTTCAATGAATATTTAACTTGTCAAAAAAATTCACGAGGTGAAAGTAAATGAAAAGTGGCAGGGGTGTTACACAATGTCGGACATTACGTGTTAATGACTAAGTAGTATTGGTGTGAATGTTTTTGAAAGGATGCCTTAAGTAGAATAAATAAAACAATGACAGTTTAACAGCAAAGCATTGAGAATATTGACCTCGATCTCAAGACAAAAAGACAACAACCGCTGGACGGTTGTTGTATGTGGAGGAAATATAGTTCACAATGGGAAACAAAGTAGCAACGTTCACGGAAGACCAGTTGGAAGAATATCAGGTACTTAATTGGTTTAAAATATTATGTAAACAAATTAACCAGATTATTTCTAATTCTGGCTCTCATTTTCTTTAGGATTGCACATTTTTTACTCGGAAAGAGATTAAAAGGTAGCTGCTAAATAAATCATTGACTATTATTACTTTGATTGTGTCATTCAATAGTTAGTGTAATGTTTTATCAAACACGAATTAATCATACGATTAATTTTTAAATTTATTTATGAAGGGTTTTCAAGAAATACAGAGAAATCAACCCATCCATTGTACCAAAAGTTATGACAGGTTCAGAGCCGGAGGATGTCAAAGTCCCATGTGACCAAGTCGCAAAAATGCCTGAGTTGAAGGTAAAATTTGTCCCAACTTTGTGTTTATACGATTTGCGTGACAGTTGAGTCAATAATTATTAATTCTTATTACCCACCGACAATTAGAATTAGCTTTAGGGCGCACTCGGATTAATTTTGCCTTTAAATTATTAAACGTATGCAATTGTAAACTGGTAAGGTAGCGTACATACGTACATTTTCACTCATTTCCCATGCCATGCCGCCTCAAAGTAGCTTTTGTCACGAACAGAGCATCCTTTTCGTTCCGGGGACGATGAATAATTAATTGTAATGGGGATAGCACGGCACGGGTACTGTCTAGTATGGCACGTACGTACGTTGTAGTTGTAAAGCTAACGATGATTAATTTTCCGGATAGATTAAATGACAGATTAGTCGACAGTAATTGGCAATGAACATTTTTATTGTTAGACCGAAGACAAATGACAAATCAAACGTACAACAGTAGAAATTAAGAATGGGAGATTAGCAAAAAGTTGTATTCAATTTCAGGAAAACCCATTTCGACACCGAATATGTTCAGTATTCTCAAGAGATGGGGATGGGATTACCTTTGAAGACTTTCTAGACATGCTCTCCGCTTTCTCAGAGCAGGCTCCGCGGGAGATTAAGGTCCACTACGCCTTTCGGGTTTACGGTACGTTTTTGTGTGCTCAATTTTGTATTCCACGTGGGAGTTCAAAAATACATGACAGACAGTGCCACGGACTGCACGCACTGCACATGGACTTGAGAAAAAACACTATTTCAATTTTTTATACGTCCTTTTGATAACATCGTTTTTGTAGATTTTGATGAAGATCAATTCCTTGGGGCTCAAGACTTAGAGAAAGCGGTTCAACTCCTAACGAGGGGCGAATTAGCAGCGGATGAAGTTAATTTAGTTTCTACTAAGGTTAAACCGTTATCAAATTTTAATAAGCAGATGTGTATTTAAGTATTGTATTTAAAATGTATTCAAAATGGTACCAGGTGCTGGAGGAAGGCGACGTAGATGATGACGGGAAATTGTCATTTGGAGAATTTGAACATGTGATTACTCGAGCACCCGAATTCCTCTCCACATTTCATATTCGTATTTAAGATTTAGTTTAAGTGCCTCCAATCTCTTTATTGAATTGGAAGACTTTACAATGGACTCACATGAGTTGCCTCAAGTTTAGGAGCTACGATAAATTTTTATCTATGATGGATCTTCAAATTTAAAAGTAGTTATATAGAAGTTAGTGGCTTTCGCTCGAGATGTGCCTGTCTGGGTGTGATTTGCATTTCTAGCCTTATATACCGCCTTGTATTTGCTTAATGTGTGGTTCAGAAAAATTGAAGTGACCAATCTATTATCTACAATTTTTGCTAGTTTTATTCCTTGAGTAAAGAATTAGACAACTCACATCATTACGAGTTTTTACGGTTTATTGAAACACTAGAATTGCAATGGCAGTGTCTCGCTATTAAAAATTTAGACACATTTTGCAGGAATATATGGCACAACCTATGTATTTGCGGTGTCTGGCCAACTATAGAACAAAGTAGTTGAAATTCATGCTGTATAATACGTCATATTTAAAATTTTGTTATTAAAACTTTTGAATCCAGAAGGCGGGGATGATGTGATTTCATGCAATTCGAATCAATTCTTAATCTATGTACGAAGTGAGGGATTGATTATGTATTGGTAGACATGTAAAGTGCGTAAATGCAAGAAGTCAAGCACTTCGAAGCTTTGTGCGTGACTTTCCGCCGTTGTACGTCAATTTAATGGCGAACAACAATGCAAATCAACTACACATTCCACGAGCTTCGGAATCCCATCATTTCTTTATTCAATTTTCCAAAGAATTTTTTAGCGGCAACCTATTGCTCCGTCCGCAGTCATTTAATTATTTTATTTACATGATGCGTAATTGTTATTAATAATTACCATAAGTCGTATAAACTACGTACTACGTAATTCACACGTTACATGAACACTTAGCAATTAATCAACTTTTTGTACAAAGGAAACATTGACCGTGACACGAGCACTGACGAGTGTCAAACACGTGACGTGACGTGACGTAGACAGAATGGGACGAACAACAATCTTAGAGATGCACACATTAATATAATATTTACAGTAATCGTAATCGTAATTGATGCTGAGGCTAACTTTGCACATCAATGTCGTCGTATGTCAACGTCAACCATCAATTTTTTTCTAATTCCTCGCAAATTAAACCATATATCACAAGAGGAAGTCCTAAACGCTCGCATTTACCGTACCGTAAATTATTACTCCTAGAGATTCCCTGCCCCGATTTTAGTCGGGGTATTACTCAACGTACGTACGTAATATTAATTGGTCTCCTGGTGTCTGTGTTACTTGATTAACCGTGAGTGATTGCTATATGTGTAGTATTTGATTGATTTGGGTATCCTAATGTATGTTGTACGTATGTATGTTATTTACTGATAAACCTATATAATTCGAGATCACAACCTCTTCCACATTTCATTCATCATTATTTTCTCTTTTAATTAAATCATTCCGCGCATGCGTCGACAACCGACGCCGAGGTTTCCCTACGTTATGCTATCCTATGCTACCCTATGCCTGGCAGGTAACATAATTTTAATATGATTTCAAATTTCCCCCTTTCACCACCGCGCCGATGAGGATGACACAACACGTAACGTACGTACCTTTTGGGAAGACAATATAAATTTACACTTTATGTTGTGTTGAGAGGAAAGTCACAGATAAATCCGCCTTCCAGCTTCCGGGCAAACTAATTAAATTTTGAGTTTGTGGGGAAGTGACTCCAGCCTCCTCTGCGTCCCGGGAGCGGGAGTTGTGGAATGAAGTGGTGATGATAATGGACCACGACACCAACGACAATTTTGCTTTTACTCATTCCTTGACGCTTTGTTCACTTTCAAATTTGAGGAGGGATTTCCTTCCAAGGAAGAGAGGAAGTTTCCTGGGTTTAGTGGGTATTTAAATCGTCGCGCTGCGCTGCTCGGTACGGCACGGTACATGTAAATGTCGTTTGCGGTGCGGTCAATGAACACACGCGTCTTTCCTGGCCCATAAATAAGTAATATTTTTGCAAGGGAAGCTATAAATCAGACAAGGTGTCCCGGGTGGGAACTCCGTGTTGAATAACTCATGAGGTTGCGGCTGTCGATTACTTATGCGCATGCATGCATGTTGATGGATGGAAATGTCAATGGAAGGGATGAAGGGGCGGCTTTTCGTGATCGTGAGGCCGGCGGGGTCTTAAGTCCTGGAGAAGGAAAGTAATCCTTCTCCAGTTCCAGGGTGTTTGGACGTACAAAATGCCCATGCACGCCCGCCGCACAATTTGAAAACAAATTCCCGCCTGAAGGCTACGTACACTGCACCTGTTTTTAAGCCGCACGTTGATACCTCGTATGTATGTACGTAATGTAATTTAATGCAATGTTTCATTAAAATTTCGTTTCGTACGTACGTACCTATTCATTTGTCAATCCACTCACATCTAATGTATGCGAAAATCGGGTATTTTGCACAGTAGGGGCTACGACAGTTTCAGAGTAATTATGAGGAGCCATGGGAATTATTGATCCAACGCAACGGCAAGGAAGGGTTTTTGCAAAATCAGATTTGATTTCATATCACACGCTCAGGTTTCCCTTTCACGGGCGGCGCGTCCCGTCATTTGATTCGCGTGACATGTCATTCTCATTCAATGAACAAAACGCCAATGTCAGATTACATTCTTCCCTGAAAGCACCTCCCACTCCTACTTGATTCATCCTGTTGAGTGACATGCAATAAGGGTCCCGTGGAGTCCAGTAAAGAAAAGGAAGAAAATGTAATTGACACTTCTTCTTTTTTTGCAAACATGGTCATTATTGTATTGGCGGCGCGGTCCAATCAGTGAGCGTTCCGTACCGTACCGCCGCGCTGGGACGGCTGGGAGGGAAAGCAACAGCAAACAAAGCCAGTTGCCAAAAATCAAGAAGGCATAGGGATTGGAGCTACTTGGAATTCAACCCACATCGGCGGGATATGTTTTTGTGTATCTGGAGTAGTATACAGGTATGTACGTATGTATTGTATTACGTACGTACGTCTTGAGTTGGTTTGATTATAAAGACTATGACGACGGACGGGTACAACTAAATTAATCAGGGTTTACGTTCAACTAAATGGAGGCGTGTGCCTGTCAGGTTAAGTGTAAGCGTGTCCGCGTGTGTACGTGTTGTGCCATAGCGGGAAATTTGAAATCCCTGGTTTCATTGCAGCCGAGCCTTTGATTTGGCCGGCCGAATGTTGCATGCTGGTGATTCGCTCGCTCATGGATTTGAAATCAGTTCTGTTCTACAGACACGGACACGAAAACGTAACGTAACGTAACGTACGTCTGTCTCGACATTCCATTTCTTTTCTACCAAACTAACTTGCACGGCACGCACGCACACAGAAAATCTCACTGATTGGTCAGATCCTCATCCCCGTTTCCTCCGTCATCCGTCTTTGGCAATTTCAGTAAAATTCATCAAAGGATGTGACGTAACCGCGACCGATGCGACGCGACGTCGAAGGAATTCTGGTTCCAAGGAATTGAGTACGGTTTAAAAGTCCGTTTTGTAATGTAATAATCCGGTTGAGTAATTTCATGAAAAGACGGCGATGATGACACCCAGCAACATCGCCATCCCAAATACCGTCATCATGACAGTCAAGATGTAGCAAATACATCTCCGCTGGTGACTCGTGATCCCTTCGCCCTGGAAATACAAAAAATTGCACATCCAAAATACAAAATAATAAATTTTTGTACCAAAAATATGCAGTTTCAACTTTAATATCGTGGGACTCTGCATACTCTTGAGGAATTTGAAGATGTTTATGCGTAGCATACGTAATATAGCGTAGAAATGGTGGATATTTTGAGAAGGCATCGTACATCGCCCCGCGGAAACAAGCCCCTTCAAGAAATTAAATTTTTCCCATGGGAATCCCCCACAACCAAAAGTTCTCTCATTCCACGTACGGTACTACGTAACGTCGACTAATTTCGGGAGTCGGGCGGGAAACTGAGAACAAAAGAAATACGTAGTCTACCAAGAGTGGGTGGATTGCATTGCATTGCATAAGTTTTGGAAGCGGGAGATACAAACAACTACGTACTTATGCAACTGCGGATGGGGAATTGGAGCGCGGAGAGATTCCTGGATAACATAATGACCGTGCCATGGAATTCCAGACTTATCCAACCAACTCAAAGGGGGGAAACACGAACAATAAAAGAGTAATTTAAATGAATCCGGACGGGAAAATGAATAGGACGCGCCAACAAGGCGTGGCCTGACCTGGCTAGGAGCTAAACGTGCCCGCACTTATGTACGTAGACTACCATACCTTGTTTCCTATTTTAAATTTAACTATTTAACATGGACAAATATGAATATAAAACACATACATACCTCAGAGCTGGAAGCATCCTCATCAGAGTCCTCCAAGGACTCCTTATCCCCACTAGGTATAGAACAGCTAATTGAACTGCAGCCTGCATTCCCGCCAAGAATGTCCCGCCCATTCATACTAAGGAGGGTGTCAATCCTCAAGGGCTTCTTCCGAAGAGCATCCGCTATCTCCTCCGAGTCCGGCGGTGTGAAGGAGCGGATCTCAACAGCCCCTTTGAGCTCCTGCAGCTGAGACCGTAGTTCAAACAATTCCCTATTAAATTAAATTATGGGAGTCATATGTAAATTCCATGGTGAGGGTCGTAAAACTTTCCCCGGAAAGGAAATCAATGGGAACATTCACACTGCATTACAATTTGCTTGGGGTAGTGGGGTATGTATGTATATGTGCTAGGAGTAATTTGCAGGAATAAGTTTTACAGGCAAGGACGGCACTTGCTGCTCCGAATGCGAAAAGCTCATTGCCACTTTGGGAATTGGGAAATTCATTCATTGGGAAATGGCATGGTCGGCCACGGCACGGCGCCATGCTTCAGAGACTACATTGTTATTTATTTACTTTGGGATATGGGGAGACTGACTGACTGCATTGACCGGTATGGTCTATTGTAGTTGTAGTGTATACTATTTCCCCCAAGCCATGGCAATTAGCTACAGTTATTATCATTTTGAACTAAGAGCTTTTCCCTTGGCGCGGCGCGGTGGGCTAACCGAAATGAAAGCGATTTCGAGCATCGCGCCAGCCGGCCGAAGTTGGTGCGTGAAAATCATACTAATTTGTTGGGTAGTGGGTTGTACTGTACAGTAGAAATGGATCCGACTGGGTGTTATTTTGAAATATAATTAGTTCCTTATTTTCACTGGAGGAAAAGTAATTAAATTGTTCCCAGGAGCAGGGCTAGGCAGAAGAAAGGAAGGGGTGAGTCTACTAGCTTTGATGCAATGTGTATGCTAGAAGCATATTTGCTTACTTCCGTAAGTAACTCAAATATTTATTTGCAAAATAAGCTTCCTCTTTGGTGGGGGGATAAGCGGAAATGGCGGGATAATTCAAATCATTGAATTCAAATACATCGTTGAATATTCTAGCGGTCACATTAATTATTATTATTATGCGGTCTACAAACTTGGAATATTCGACTCAATTTTATATTAACCGCTATTAGATTTCTAAAAACAAGCATGTATTTTGTAAAGAGTGGCGCTACACATGTGAATCATTTAAAGAATTACATTCCGGAAACAAATAAAAGCGTTGTACAGTACCAAGTACAAGTCGAACATATTTAGTTTCCTCTCCTAAAAGTGCCTGAAGCAGTCAAGCATGAAATCCAAATGAAGACTAAATGGGAGAGTACAACTTGAAATGAACTGTGGGATGGGGCTGGGAGGGAAACTCAATTACGAGTGTTCGGAGGGATGAAAAATTGCCTTGAGATTGGGGAGAGCTAGTGTATAGAAATTTGAATAGCATAGCCTCCAACCATCCCACACGTTCCTTAGCTGCCACTCCTTTTGGCATGAGGGAAGCTGAAGTAATTCCGTAATTGAGTAAATAGACGAAGACGAAAGGAAGAGAAACTTACTTGCAAAGTTGTGATGCTTCGACTCCTTCCAGTGCAAGTTTATCATGGAGTGAAATGTCAGTTCCTTCTGCGGATGAAGACGGATTCCCACGAATTGGATGATGATTTGGAGTATCCAAACCCGTGTGAATAAAGGAGTGGCTCCCATCCGCTAATGAAAACTAAATAGCATAGCCTCCAACCATCCCACACGTTCCTTAGCTGCCACTCCTTTTGGCATGAGGGAAGCTGAAGTAATTCCGTAATTGAGTAAATAGACGAAGACGAAAGGGAGAGAAACTTACTTGCAAAGTTGTGATGCTTCGACTCCTTCCAGTGCAAGTTTATCATGGAGTGAAATGTCAGTACCTTCTGCGGATGAAGACGGATTCCCACGAATTGGATGATGATTTGGAGTATCCAAACCCGTGTGAATAAAGGAGTGGCTCCCATCCGCTAATGAAAACTCCCGCAAAAGATTTAATGAGCGCTGCATGGAAGACTCTACAAGAATTTAATTCAATAGCCATTTGTTAGAATTTAAACACATTGCTTGGATTAATCAGCCAAACATCTGCATTAAAGGATCTTTCTAAAATTGATCTCTCTAAAATTTACCTTTATGTATTAAGTTACAAATCTAAAATTGACATTTGTAAAGGAACTGCTGAAAATTGAACTATTTAAAATTAGCAATTTTAGCATTGACCTCGCTATTTAAGAACATATTTAAAATTGAATTCTCTATAAGGGTCCCACTCAAATTGAGTCATCTATTCTCCGTAAAGGCTCTGTCTATTAATGAGCATCAGTTATAAGGAAATTCAATAGAAGACTTTAAACCGCTACTCAAAGTTACAAGTTAAATGGACTTGTATATTAGGGATACATTTTAAAAGTGCTCCAGGTCCGAGCCGTATAGAGATGTTTGACTGTTTTACTACAAAACTGTGCTAAAATTCAAGCAAAAGTACAAAACGAGCAGGAATGGATAAATTTCAACCAACCCAAAAAATCCAAGGAACACAGAAGTAGACACCAAACTCGTTCCAGTTCTAGTCTTTCTCTCTCCACCCATCTCGGACTGCAAAAAAAATCATTTCAATATTTAAGAATTTCTTTGAGTATTCGTATTTTCGGCCCCCATTTTTCCATTCTTCAAATTCGGCGCCTACACAAATACGTGTTGAGTCCTACGGGATTCATCTCGTTGAAAGGGGAAGTGAAAGCGACGGGGAATGAAGTAAGATATTTATCACACAGACGTATAAGGCCTACAAGTATTCAAGTAAAGCTTGGCCTGCCTGCCCACACCATACATACACCTGTATCTTTCAAGAATTTATGACGTCGTGAAATATGAGCTCCTCACCACCTGTAATATGCACCTGAACACACACACACACCTACTACCCGCTTTTCATCACCCGTGAACAATGGGTAAAATATAAAACGATTTCCGAAGTGATTGTGTCACATCACGTTCACGCGTAGGCGTAGCGTAGTGTAAGAAACAACGCAACACGTATTCAAACGCATTTTAAAGTGGGCAATTCATATATTTTCATGTTTTTACGATATCCAGTTAAATTTTATGTGAAAGTAGTCAGTCAGTCGTCTGTCATGCGCATTTACATTTTGATTGTCATTTCCCACACCTGGAGCAGAATTCTTTCATTCCACTTCAAATGGATGTAAAATGTTAGACACTGGAAAGTGCATGCATCCTCGAAGTCTGTCGCCAAAAAGCATAGGTAGGTACGGTACATACAATGTAAAATGTACGTCAGCTTTTGCAACTGACTCCAACCTTCGAGACGGCGGGGACAAGAATGGGAAATGCATTGAAGCGTGCCCAGGGCTCAAATATGGATTGGGAATGGGAATCAAGTATTTGGGGGCTCTACGCTCTTACAGAATTTGAAGTACTGTACGTATACCCCCCAGATTGCGGTGAAGGAGGTTTTTAGGAAAGGGGAAGAAAGAGTTAAAGAAAAAAGGGGAAAAAGAAACTTACTCAAGCAGGAAAGGCAAAAGAGTGGCTTTGGCAGCACCAGCTGCCTCTTGAGCAGTTCGTCTGGCTTTTCTCAACTCGTCTCGAAGATGTGGACCGTCCCCTGTTCCTCCCAAAAGGGCTGCAAGGGCAAGGTGGGTTGCAACGGCACGATTCAACTCCCGAACCAACTGAAATAGTTTTAGAGGGCACAAAGAAATGGAATTAAGAAATGCAATGGAATGGCATGGCTGAAGGATTTTGCTATTGCAAATTTTAATAAAGCGCTGGCTCGTTTCTCCACAGAGTGAGTATGGTAATTATGCCTATTAAGTTGAATTAAAGGATTAATCTTGAGATCTTGTGAAATGGAATGCATGCATGCCTCCGTTCCTTGCAAAATACAGCATATGCATAGCATGCTGTGTACATATGCAATGTGAGTGTAATGCGCAAAAAGCATTTGGTAAACTTTTGTGAAATTGTTGACTTTCTCTGGCCAAATCCATAATAAAATATAAGGTTGAGCACAAAATAGAATCCATCAAGGATTATCCGGCTGTTACCATCCTATGTCAAGTTGTACAATCCCATCTTGCAAATACCCTCAAACTTTACTGCGTACTTCTCCACTCGATGTGACACATTGTCCTTCTCATCGATAGCTTTCCCCGTACTATTGGTATTCTGCAGGGAACATTTCCCCACATCTTAGAAAATTAAACTTTTCCCCCTTTGTACGGTACGTACGACCCCTCCCCCCTCCGCAGCCTTTCACTTGTGGTACGGATCGTAACATATTGATGGGGAAGCATGATACATGTCATACTTTCTCCAAAGGACTTTCTCCGCATCCATAAAAGGTCACGAGGCAAAAAACGAAAGATTACTTCATTTTTGATTTCCCGTAATCTGCGTAGTGTTAAAATCCCGAAGTTAATCATGCTGCGTGCGCTTGAATGCGAATCCCTGAAGGAACAACCCAAGCAAATTGTGACAGTGTGGTGTGGTTGGGGTGGCTTTGTGTCAGAGATTTCCATGGTGAAGGTGGCATGGCTCCGCATGACACGTGCGTCTCCTTCCTTGATGACAAGGCAAATGTATAATGTGAATGTGACGAATACAGTTCAGTGGCTAATGCACGGACGGATATTTCTCCGGTGGACTTGCTTTAGCTTTTGTTCAAAAATCTTTCAATCTTTTTGCACCGCATCCGCCTCACAGGGGAGGGTCCGGATTGAAGAAAACTGTGCCGTACCACACCGTAGGATCCATCTATCATCCCCGCATTCAGGACACGTCTCAAACATCCAATGCAGACATTTCTTTTTTCTCTACTTTTCCTTGATAAATGTCTAAGTGGTCGTTAGGAGCGCTTCTTCCGTTGTAACAGTGATAGTGCTGTATTTTATCCAGTGTTTCTGTTCTAGAGTAGTCTAATGCAAATGCATTGAGTTTGTACGTACGTGCAGAGAAACTAAGTGTTAGAAGTAGCATATGCTTCACCTAATAAATTATCAATAGGTTGAAACCTATAATTAATTGCCTATGGTGTCTTATTTAATTATATGCACGTTTATTCTACTAAAAATCCAGTCGGATTTCCACTCCGACATTTCATGGATTTTTAGATAATGTATGCGCTTGTGTTGATAAAAATATTGAAAATGAAAGAAGAAATGCAAAAATAAGAAGAATTAAATAAGACGATTAAAAATTAGGAAAAAAGTGAAAGCTGCTTTGTAGGTAGAAGGCATTAAAAACGTATGATCGTGTTCGCCGACGCGTATTATTAAGTATTCCCAAACGACCCGCCATGTCAAACACGAAGGAGCTCGTTAATTAGCATGAAAAATAGACAGACTCACTTTAATGGTTTCCTTCCTGATCGGGGAGTCGGAATAAGAATGAGGAGTCGCAGCGGATGGACGAACCAATGTTGTGGATTTGAAGGGTATGGAGGAAATTTCTATGAGTGTGTTGATTGTAAGGTAACAGTGATGATAGTTCTTGGTGTTGGATTGTTGGCGGCGGTGGATGTCCAGAGGGTCCAATCACCGCTTCAGTCGTCGAAATATGCGGAGCAGCAATTCCTAATTCGCCTAGAGGCCCACTACCAGTCTCACCGCTTTCTCGCCTCCACATGAACAATCCTAGCGGCCAGTATATGTTAATTAGGCCATAATTAATCAAAGTTTTGCTCATTTCATTTATAATTCAACATACATAGCCCGAAGCAGCCGTTTCATGCAACTTACCTTAACTCGAAGTAATTAAAAATGTATGCAACTTACGCTTCTGAATGTTTTTCCTGAGATTCGGACGCACTCCCATGTATAATCGAGAGCTCAAATTGCTGCCCGCTGCTGGTGGGCCAGCTTGTCGTCGTCAGCGCCCGTCCAGTCCCCCCGCGGGTCGTGAGTCCAAACTTTGAAAATGTTAATAATAATGAGAGAAAGGGAATCACTTTCTCCCACGCCAACTGTTGCCACTCCCTACTCACTCCCCGGACTATGGGCCGAGTTTTGAGGGAACAATGACAATTTTGGCTGTGAGTAACTAGTTGTCGTCGTCGTAGCTCGCGAATCACCGTCACTTCTGTAATGGTCCACTCGAGGTGTGAGCCGGAAGCACTACACAGGGAAATGGACATGACACTACCAAATTTGTACCAAACACGGAGATGATAAACACAGAATCAGCAGCTTCAAATCACGATGATGACGATTCGCACTCGTAGTGGATGATCCACGACCACGAATCATGCCAAATTTGGCCTGGCCTCACAAACAACAACAACAAAAAATAGATAAATGTTTTTACAAATTTCCCCTTTGATTTACATGGTGGGACCACCAGGGATGTTTGAGTGGTTCGTCAAATCCCGTCGTGTCCTGTGTGGTCCATTCCTTGCTGCTTAGTTATTTAATGACACGCACTCGCACGACTGACTGACTACTTCACTTTCACCACGACTGCAAGGCAGCAGGCAGGAAAAAGAAGGTAATCAGAATAAGTGTATTCAGGCAGGTGTTTTTTTGGCGAAAGCAAAAACCCCCCGATCAACTGTGTGTGTGTGTATGTGTGTGAAGCTCCCGACGAATACAGGGAGTCCCTGTATTTAAGGACGAGGAAGCCAAGAGTTTCCTATCAGTTCTCACAGTCCCAGCGCGCAAGTTGCTCAACAAGTTCAAGCGAAGACAGGAACTTGGATGAGCCGTGCCCGTGTCTTGCCTAAATTTCCCTCAACTCAAGAAGTAGAATACCCAGTGCACTGGGGAAGAATTGAGAGGAGAAAGGACATGCGCAGGAAAAGCAGTAGGCGGCAGAAGAAAAACTGGATGAAAATTCGGGTAGACGCTGGCTGGTACACTACTCCGGAGCAGCGTCGATCGATTGGCAAACACCCAAAGGGAGAAAGAAAGTATAAATCGGAGAAATATGTGGATGGGAGACCACCTATATATATTTTCCTATTACCTCCGCATAAAACGAATTGCAGACTTTATGTTTCAGTCTCCAGCCCTAGATAAAGGCCCTCCGTATGAATGGAGATGGGGAGAGAAACAGAGTGGCCTTGCAAATATACACCTTACATACCGCACCACCGAAGTGCACAAAAACAAGGCATGGTATGGCATGGCACGGCATGGGCACGACTTTCTCCTGAAAACCCACGCCATATAACATGTGAACAGTGCATGCATCGGGATGTAGCTTTCCCAAACACAAAGAGGAAAAGGAAATCCCCAGAAGTACTTCGGAGTAGTCACAAGACGGTAAAATAATTGGAAAGAATTTGACTCAATAAAGTTACATCTATGCTAGAGGGGAAGGAATGGGAGACAGTTGACCAGATACATGTCTTCCTATTTGATTTGATTGAATGGAACTGGTCTGGGAGGACGGGTTTTTGCAAGAGCCTTGTTTATCTTTCCAAACTTTGTTTACATGGGATCAGGGACTGAGCTTGCTTTGTACAGTCAGGTTGGACTGGCTGCTACTGGTGCTTCGGTTTACAAAAGTGGAATACACACTACTACATACGAATGCAGCGATTTTTAAAGGATAGGATTTTATTTCAAATTCACAAATTGATTTCATAGCTAGGTTTTGTGGAGTTGGAAATCCAAGTTTTTATCATGAGGAATTAGTTTTAATTTGAATAATTTATTCCTCCCCGAATTCTGTTTGGAATTCCCCCAAATTCCAACTTCTTCTCCACTCCTCCTCCCCTTCTCCAGCAATCTCGATCTCATTTTCGCCCTCCTCAATCTCATGTCCAGCAAGGAATGCCTCAAGATCTTCTTCAAATTCCCCTTCGTCGTATTCCCCCTCCTCCTCGTCATGTTTTTGACTTCCGGGTAGCTTCTTCGGCTTTTCATGGTGACGATGAGTTTTATGTTTACCGAGTCGGATCAGTTGACGAATTTTAGCTGAACTGTGATGTCGGGGTAATGTGGGATCTAGTACATTGTCGGGACGACGTTTACGTTCAAAACTGGATCGGTTGCCAAGATCGATTCCAAATTTCTCCTTCATGTGTTGAATGGGATGTTGGTAGCCTTTGTCCCATTCATGGTTGCACCATTTGAGGAATTCCACTCGTTCCTTGACAAAGGAATCCTCTCCTTCCTTGTTCAAACCTTTGCGGGGGAGATCAATGCGAATTCATTTTATTCAATGTTATTAATGGTCAATTTCCTTTGTTCAAAATTTGGAGTCGTACCTGCATGTGACTTCCTTAATTGGCCTCCTGCTTTTTCGACTTCCTTCCTGAAATTCTCTAGCATTTCCCTTGCAATGGCTTCCAGTTCGTCTGCACTTGCTTCCAAATCCGCAGTGTCTAAGACAGTACTGAAGAAGCCGGGATTTTCGTTGTGAAAATTTTTATATTCTTCCCTGGTTTTTAGAATTGACTGTTCGATGGCGTCTCGATGCTTAAAACGATGAGACATCCGGGGTGAAGTCGATTTGTGAGTTTCATTGTCCGTGTCATCTTGGAAATTAATCATTTCTTCTTCGTAGTTCATGTTGCCATTGAAGTAATTGTCCTCGTATTCTCCATAGAACTCTTCGTATTCCCCTGGGAATTCTGCAAAATTAATAAAGCCACCAGGATTATTAAAATGAATGGGATTATGCCATCAAATTGTACATTAATTAAACACATTAATATTTCAAAACATAATATACCTCCTGAAAAACTTGCATCCGGTGTCATAACCCCAGCCTGTGTAGGTGTCGGCTTACGATTTTGAATTTTGGAAGAAATAGTCATTATTGATCTCTTTGAACGTCCATCCTTCACAGAAGGTAGGTTTTGAAGGTTGGATTCTGTGAAGGAGCATTCAAATCAGGTAGTTTTACGCATCATCCACAACACAACTGCATAACGCATACCTGAGAATACAACATTCGATTGTTTTTTCGTTTTCTCATATTCGGTTTTCTTTCGGTTTTTAATTTTCTGTTTGGACTCCGCACTAAGGGCTGCGGTATCAAAGCTATCCTCTGAAATGTAATAACTCTATTCAAATTGAAATTCAGTTAAACCAAAACCCACGGCGCGCAGCCGGTTACCTGAAAATGATACCATATCCCCCACATAAATCTTATTTTCAGACGGTTTCTTAGTCGTTTTTTCAAATTCAGTTTTCTTTCGCATTTTAATCTTGAGTTTAGATTCTGTGCTCAGGGACGCAGTCTGCTTCAAGCTATCCTCTGAGAAGTTAAATCTTTCAAAATTCAGTCAAACCATAATCCTTGGAAGCCAAAGCCGATTACCTGAAAATGATACAATGTCTCCATCATGTTTCTTTCCCTTGCGTCTACCTCCAGCTTCATTTTCCGATCCACCGGAGACGACGGAACCTTGTGATCCCAAAAGAAACTTCCCATCTTTCACAAGCTTGACCCTCAGCTCATAATTGGGATCCCCGTCTTCTTGATCGTCTCCTTGTTTTGGAAAACTGTTTCTCCGATTCGGATTTTCCATGTATGCGACTGTACGACGGGGCATTAGTGTACTTCGAAGGGTTTCCCTCGGCTCCGGTTGTCCGTCCGTTGTTGTAGCTTGGACTAGGACCATGTAATAGGATTCATCCGACTCCAAAAGAGAATTGTACAGACTATTTTGCAAAATGGATTTTTTCCAGTCTATTGATTCCAGTAAGTCGGGGTCCAGGGGTTGCTCAATGCCCGGGAGATTCATCATGATGTCTGGGACGTAATCCGGGGGTGGTTTATTTTCTCCGGTCTGGACCAAAAGAACACTTGCGAGACGTCGTAGGCGTCGGAGCCTATTTGTGACTGTGAACGGGGGAGATTCCTAGAACAAAGTGGTAGAAAGCGCATTAATGTATTTTTTTTATATCAAACAACACTTCACGAGATTCTTAGAAAAATTTTCCTTGGGAAATTAATGGATTCGTCTTGACACAAAACAATCCTTTTATTTATACCTTTGTCAAGTGGAACGGATTACGGCAGTACACCGGGAGATTCCATAAACCCGACGAATCGTATTCTCCACCATGTTCCTTCGAGTACTTGCTCGTGGTGGAATATGAATCTTCTCCAAAAAATTCTTCATAACTTTCAAGCATTGTTTGACCGGGTCGGTTATTATTCATCTTATCTATTGGTTTAACGACTTCGAGTTTTTCCTCGTAATCGTCTTCTGGACCTAATCCGTCTCCTGAACGATACCTCTACAAATGTACAAACGGCTTTTTAAAAATTCCACGGAACTAGCCCTGACTAGTGCAATGCGCACATACAGAATGTACTAACTGGAAACGCAGATCCCAGGAGGCTGAGGTCGGGGGAAATGCTATTTAGAAGTGAGGATTTGCGTTTGCCGTCTCCATTTTCTCGGACGGCTTCAGGATTGTCATCATCATTGAAGTCATCATTACTGTGTCTTAAAATTGTTGCTTGGGTTAAAAATGAGGTAGCCGATTCAACTGTATGATGGCCTGCAGGTTGGACTATAGGCATACAAACAATTGTTATGAATAATTAAATGCAGGAAATAGAATCAATTACAACTATACCATAGTTTCCAAAACTAACGCGTCGTGGATGTCTGGTTTCTACATTCTCATCTTCAAAATCTTGCCGTCCTTCCTCTGCAAGAATTCTTTCTTGTTCCATTTGAGCTTGAATAAATTGATCCACATTAAAATGTGGGGGAGTAGACGGTAAAATCAGTACATATTTAGGACGAAGTCTCCATTTCCTAAGGCAAACTGCAGTGACCAATGGCACGGTGGCGACGAGGACCGCTCCCTTTTCAGCTGCTCGCGAAATCTGTACAGACATTATCAAAGCAAATCATATGCCACGTGTTTTTCTGAAGGGGTGAAAAAAAATTTAGTACTTGTGATGTAGCAAATCCGCAAAGGCGACCTAAAATATGACTTGTGGCAAGAAACTCGCCTCTGTTCCTCATTTCTGAAAAGCTCTCATAAGATACTGGAATATCTTCCAACATGCGTGTATTCCCTTCTATTGTGGTTGCAGTGGAATGAACGCCACTGTATCAATTGATCATTTTTACCACACAACAGCAACATAAAGTGCTTTTTATGCCATAATTAAAATATTGAGTAAATAATTTAGAATACCCAAGAAGGACGTCGTGTTTCATCCTCTCTTTCAGGAGCAACGCCAACTTGTTTGAATTACTCTTCGAACTTCCTACTAGTAAAATTATAGGCGGAATGGGATGAATTCGACAAAATTCATCAAATACTATATTCGAGGATTGGCAGGCCTTTTCCAGCATTGTGTTTATGTGATCTTCAAATGACAATTTTAAGTATGAGGGATTGAAAGTGTTTTTCGCTTCCAGCTGAATTGACAATCAATTTATTGCATTATTTGCAAATATTACTGTAAAGTCAACAAAGATGCGTACAATTTCATCGGGAGTGATTTGCTCTCCATCCAAATACCGCACTTGCGGAAACATGTGGATGAGAAGGTGTCTGGACATCCCTACTTCCAAGCAAGGGTTAGGAGTTATACAAAGATGGCTTAAATGAATGAGAGAATTCAAGTTCTCCAATTCCAACAAATCCTCAATATTATTTTCTGTTAAAAATAAAACCAAATCATAAATTTGGAATGTAAAAAATACCCATGGATTGACCAACCTTGGCATCGGAACTCCATCAACTCTGGCATAGACTTAAGACTGTACAATCCAGTTATCTGATTGTTTGATACATTCAAGTATCGAATTTTGTCACAGCCCTCAAAACCTTCCATCGTAGTAAGGTCATTGAATTTCTAAAAGTAAAAACATGACCAAGTTAACATTTCAAATTCTTGCCAGAAATGCAATGACATTTTGTAATAGAAACATTGTACTCACCAAGAGTAAAATGACTAAATCCAAACAGTTGAGATTTTTTATCTCGTAAATTCTATTATGGGAGAGATTCAAGACGCGGAGGTAAGTACAATTATGAAACACCTCTCCATCAACGCTGGTTAGCTCATTATCTGCAACCATAATTACTTCTTAGCTATTTCGTTTTAAAGTGTGCAGCTCTTTCAACGTACAAGATAAGTTGATGACCGTAAGCGCCCAAAATTGTTTTAGATCCAGCAACTCTGCAATGTTGTTCCTTGAAAAATTTACTTCACGCAATGGGAGATTCTGTGTAGAGTAAATGTTAAGAAATTCCGTGATTTCGTTGCGAGATGCGTCCAGTTTCACCAAATGTATAAATGATGCCAATCCACGAACATCTGAAGTGAGGAAATGATAGCGATCAGTTGGCCATTATGTGCAATCATTCAAATGCAGTCAGTTAAACTTAAAATAACTCACGTAAACTCCTTACCTTGTAGTGAGTTATTCGAAACGTTGAGTGTTTTAAGAGTAGTGAAATGCTCAACAATCATCAAATCATGTAGATGTCTGCCTGACATGTCCAAATCTTCAAATTGAAATCCATGCTCCAAGCCCATGGCATCACGTTGCATTTTCAAAAGTCCTTCCTATTACAAAATTAATTACGAAACCAAAAATGAGTGTATAAACTTTAAAATTCTCTTACTCTTATCTCCGAGTATTCTGCATCCGTCAATAATTGCTCAGATTCTCGGTCCTCCAAAAAATCCATGAATCGTCGCAAATCCTCTTCCTCGTCTTCATCCAACCAATAATATTCTTCCCCGTACTCCTCCCCGTCATAGCCAACCTCACTCGGGGAACAAGACGGAACTATAAAGTCCGGATCATCAATTACACCTCGATTGATTATATCTCCCTTGCTGGTTGTGTAGTACACCGCCTCAGTTGTTGCAGGATCAAAGTTATATGACCGGCTTTCTGCAATAGGTTCCCCTGCAGGTAATTGCTCATCCCCTTTCATAAAATCCTCAAAAAATTCTCCTTCATATTCAGAATATGACTCCTCTTCTTCCTCTTCCTCTTCAACTGTGAAATTAAGTTGTCCTTGAGTCGCGTGCAGAGGTGGTGAAGCTGAGGGTTCATTATCTGAGTTTGTGTCTGCCGGCGTTGCAGTCAATTTCTTGCGGCTCTTCTTGCGCTTTGGCTTCTTTCCCTCGGTCAGCGAAGTAGTCGATTTCTTGAGGCTCTTCTTAGATTTACGCTTCTTCGGAGAACCCAACTCAGCGCCTTTATTTGTGTCTGATGAATTTAGCTTTGATTTCGAAGCTCTCTCAGATTCCACTTTGCGAGAGGACTTTCGTTTTTTGACTGAGCCTGTCGCAGGGACTGATGATGACTCAACATCAGCGTTTTTCTTCTTTGATTTCTTGGGAGACTTAGATTTACCGCTTCCCAAGTTAGGCTCTTTGGGTTCTGTGGCCATCGTCAAACTGTCAAGTAGGACAACTGATCCTAACTGTGGCGAGATTATGAGGATCAGATGGCTTGGATTGGATTACCTATATTTCGTCCCAATAGTTTTAGTGCTTTGACTAGTTGTTTATTTGTTTTTTAAAAAAGAAAAACCGTTGAGTTAGAAACCAGGCAGAACGCAACTCACCTGCGGTGCAGGCATGCGCATCGACGCGGTGATTTTGCAAATAATCGCATTGGACTAGTTTCTGACAACTTATCATTTCTCAACAATGAAACAGGGTTGGGAATCGGAATCGGAATTGGTATTCGAATCCAAAAATAATCCGAATTTGCGCACAATCAGAATCCGAATTGGAATTCGAAGTTTGAATTAATCGGAATTGGAATCCGAATCCAAAATCGGATATTTTGAATAATCGGAATTTGTATCAGGAATTCGAATTACAAAAAAATCCAAATTAGAATTAGAATTCGAATTCCAATTTTTTTCGAATTGTTTTTCGATTCCATTCTTGCAAGCAAATCGCCCTCGATAAGCAAAACATCAAGCGGTTTCCCAATTTTTTGAGATACTGCGTACTGTTTACCCTTAGAATTGCACAGAATTTGTAGTTTCTACAAATTCCGATTCCCAACCCTGCAATGAAACGACATTTCGCATCAATTTGACTTGATTCATAAGTATTCGATTTATTAGTGTGATTGTGGCCTTCATAATTAACATTGGAATCTCTTCGTCTAGCCTAATTCCCTGAACTTCATCGGATTTACAAAACACCAGGATGTTCAACTCACTCTCAGATCGACTAAAGCCATGGGCACCCAACCCCACTACTGCTGGCAAACATTTTACCAAACTTCGTGCAAACCATTTAGCGCTACCCCAATCCCAACTGACAATGCATGCGATTAGAAATATCGAAAATGGGTTAAAAGTACATACTTAATAATATTAATGCCATAGTCCTATATAATTTCCACACAGATTAATGGGCAGGGGTCCTCCAGCAGCAAAAATTCGAGTTCCACTCATATCAACGCAGTGAGTATAAATGGCAGGGCAATATTTTTGCCGATAAACGTCCATAAGGACTTCTTCGTCAGGGTAAGTCCAACCGGAACTTGATTTGAGGGTTGCTGAGCGAGCTGAATTTATATTTGAGTCCAGGTATTTTCCTGCCCGAAGATCGTAGAACATTACAGTCCCTTGTCCTGTGCCAATGGACAAAATGGAAGAATAGAAAGAGGTCGATCGAATACCGTAGCCAGTATATTTGGAGGGGATCTTCTTGACACATTGTATGGTTCTAGCATCCATTAGTGTGGTATGAGATTTACTTCCTATAGCGTATAGCCCGTAGTCTTCATGGACAGACATGCAAACATTCTCCAAGCAGAAAGGTAGCTTCCGGGAGTATTTCTGAAATCAAATTCAAATATACAAGTTTTAACAAAGATTTGAAACTGTTGAAACTTGGAAACCACAAACGAGATATCTGTGAGAGTCTAGCCACATAGCATAGCCTGCCAAGAATTCATACACAACACACATAGCGTGAATAACTGGGCTTTTTTGCAATTCGAGAACAATTCGCATTCAATTGGCAATTTCCTAAACGTTCTTTAACTTGAGCAAGGCTCAAAAATATATAAATAAACAACAAATACCTGAACAAAGTTGTCTGCTGACCACACGTGAATATATCCATTTAATGATACACAAGCAATTTCTTGCAATTTTCTGTTGAAAACGATATCCCGAACTTTTTGTGCACTCTTGCATTCCTTCACGGAGACTGCTTTCATGTAAGAGTATGAGGGGACACTCAGATCGTCAGAATTAAACTGTTCAGCTGGCCGGACCGTAACACTGGACGAGGAAAGGCCTTGGTAGCTTGATTCCTCCGCAGTATCTGGAATTCTCCAAAGGGCAAGGGTTGTATCTCGGGATCCCGAAACCAGAAATTGATCATCCAACCATGTCAAAGCAAAAACCCAATCTTGATGAGCCATCTGCCAAATTAATTTTTACATTGAACAATAAACAAGATGTGAAAACAAGGCCAATCCCATTTAGCTGTTGATACTCACTTCGCCAACACAAAGGGGATCCAGTGTAGGAAGACGATACACAGCAACGTCATTCGGATTTCGACCTCCTGTTGCTAGCAGAGTTCGTGAAGGATTTAACTGAACAGCGTGAATTCCACATTGCTGATCCGGTGGTAAACTTCTTGTTGAAGGGGCAAGTGACGGAATTTGGGTCATGTGCTTCGTTTGTACATCCAGAACCATTAACTGCGACAAATAAAACAACTTTTGTAATCCACAAATTGAAAATGATTGGGTTAAATAGGATTACCTTATTGCATTTTGTTCCAAAACAAACTTGCCGATCCGATAACCATTGGGAGCAAAACACTTTATTTAAATTCTCAATTTTTATAGGTTTTTCCTGAAGAATCCCGTTGGTAAGAAGGTGCTTTATCGGAAAGTCTGGTTGAGATTGAAATGTGACATCTGAAATTCTATTTTTTAAATTTATAGCTGTCCCTATGTTTCCCATTTCCCTCTCAGACAGGAAATCAATCATGTTAATTGATACATCTTGAAACATCGTTGAAAATGGTAACCCCAAATCCTCCTTTGCGACCATCCCGGAATCCTCTTCGTCATCAGCATCTCTATTTACTTCCAGCTGCTCCTCCACATCATCCTTGTCATTATAGCAAAAAAACTCTTCATATTTATTTGATCCCTCAGCAAATTGCTTGGATGTGTACAGCCTCTGGTCTCCATATCCTAGAGTGCCTTTGAGTCTTTTTAATAGTTTTCTTCGATGCACGAGACCGCTGGTTGAGGTTCTGGATCCATAAACCGGTCTCTTCAGTACACCACCCAGTAGGAAGTCTGGGTTAAACCTCTGAGGATGAGCCATATTTGAACAGCGCTGACGATCCATTTTGACACGGATTAAACTTATTTCAGTGTTTGACACTTTTTATGCAGATCCTTGTTCGTCTCGTCACAATTTCACACAGCAGATCTACAATTCTGTCAGGCTACAGAAAACTGCGCACTGACGAATTCCATGGTCCATAGTCCAACCTGAATTTTGAAACACGTCACTCACAATTTGAATTTAATCCTTTTCCCCCAAATCAGCTTACATTTTTGGAATGGAAGATGGAATAGAGCGATTAATTATAACTATGTGTTCTGGACACGTTGGCGAAGAAAAGTATAGATTTCTAACCTATTTTTTATGCTCCTATTTAGATTGTACATCCAAATTTCCGCGGCATATAGTGCAATCACCTGCTTGGGTTGGAATGCGCATAAAAATCAACCATTAAGCATGGCATTGTGCGGCGGGGAGAGGAACCCGACTCAATTTCCCAGTCAAATCTTGCACGCAGCAAAGACTGAGGAAGTGACAGGTCCGTCTGGGGAAAGTTTAACCGAATTCAACTAATAACATTAATTGTGGTCAATATTGCAGTCTAATGTGTTGAATTTATACAAAGTGGAGCGGGGACTAGGTAAGAACCAAATTTTCAGAATAAACAATTCGCATGTTAATCCCGTACTTTCTCTCGACTTCTTTGTACTTTGTAAATTTGTTATTGTCGTAAATAAGGTTAGATAATTTGAAACTACAATGAAATGACATACGATAGTATCAGTGCTGCGATAAGAAATGGAAGGAATGCTTGTTTAAGACTTAAGTATAAATTAACCTAGTATTGGGTGGCGGCTTTTGGGGCCCTGCCGGGTATTTAATTTACTGGTAATTTGGCAAACTTGCCTCGCATGTATTGATTTTGAAGTTCTAAATAAAATCAGGTCCAATTTATTGCGGCTTTAAATGATATTAAGACCAATGAGAACAAATAAATAAATAGGCATACAATTCTCAAATTAATCTTGTGCTTCTTCCATACAGGTCAGGCCACAAGTTGGATTTGGAGAAAAGAAGTTCGTAGCAGTTTAAATTTATATCTTCAAGGATTGAAAGGATTGAAATCTACCTATAATGACAAACTACATGTTGAGCGGACAAAAGCGTTATGAGAAGATAGAATTTTTAGGCGAAGGGCAGGTAATTTATAATGAAACTACTAATTTAACGCTTAATTCAGCTCAACTAATTTAACAATGAAATAATGTTACCAAAGATTACTTTTTCAAACGCTAGCAACAACGTCGTTTATGTTGCAATAGAATTAATTAAGTTCCTTGCAAGATGGACAGGCACGGCGGATACCTTAGTATTTACTTTAATTAAAGGTCAAAATTGGCCTCAAGAATTGTACACTTTGAGTGTTAGCTCTTAAATAAATATTACTAAGTCACAGCAGAGGGAATTGTAAGAAGTACTCTTTCGGTAGCGCGATTGTTAGTATAGTGTTACTATAATAGGCTCAAGTAATTCTTTTTTTTTTAACATTTCTACCAGTCCGGGAACAGCCAGTGGTATTCGTAATTTATTAAATTCTTAAAAGGTGCATAAAGAAGATAAAGCATGCAAATTTTCTGTACATACTACCTAAAGTTATGCTAAAAGTAACCATAATGAGCCAATTACAAGAGAATAAAACTAAATTTAAGCCTAACTAAAACTAACTTTTCCTAATCTTCACTGGACAACCTCGTAGGGGTTTAGGCTTCCAGACAGCGTCATGAGAAGGAAATAACTGCCCCGCCTTTCCCTTTCATTTAGATCTTCCTGTCCGGCAAGCTACAATGGAAACTAGACTTACCTAGTAAATGAATTTGTATAAAAATAGTTTCAAAAATTCAAGTAATTCAAAAATTCCAATTTCCAATTAAACATTGACATTTGAGATTTGAATTCATTCACTCTAGGTGGCTTATATTGTGTCTATGAATATGTTTAGTAATAGAACGTGGAAATGCACTACAGTCTAAGTACAATAATATTCTAGTTAAAATATAGTGTTACAGCAGTAAACAGAAACACACACAACATCTGGTTGTTTTTAAAGCACATCGCTAAGAGTTTATGTCGTGGTCTCCACTAAAACCCGTTTACTACTGTTTTACAGTTTGCAACCGTTTTCAAGGCGAGGGATTTAGTGGAGGACAGAATAGTAGCTGTAAAGAAGGTAAAGTTCTTGGTTATTTTGTCCCTACTGTTTTCCAAACTTTATTCCTAGTAACCGCATACTGTACTTTTGGTTTTACCCTGTTTAGATTAAAACTGGATCAAAAGCCGAACACGGTGATGGCGTGAATCGTACGGCACTCCGAGAAATTAAGTTGCAGAATGAACTTCATCATCCGAATATTTTGAGTCTTCTTGATGTATTTGGGTACAAGTCAAACGTGTCACTTGTATTTGATTTTATGGATACGGATTTGGAATTTATTATTCGGGACAATAAAATTGTGCTCACTCCAGCGAACATCAAAGCATACATTCTGATGACACTTCAAGGTCTTGAATTCCTCCACGCCAATTTTATTTTGCACAGGGTGAGATACAATTTTATTCTATTTCCTTTTTTGAAAAACGTGCCATATTGGCAAAGAGGCTCACTCACGGCATTATGGCAAGACCCCATTGTGAGTTCGGTTAATTAAGTTCAAATCAGAGCTAACCGCATATAACTCACCGCATCCTCACCTCACCCTCACCTCACCGCATACATGAATTAGAAATGGTGGAAAATTTAAGCTTGATTGGTTAGGAATTGCAATTTGAGGAAGAAGAAATTAGTGCTCAGCGCTTTATTGAATGCAAGATAATATCAGTACTTACCGTCAGTAGAGCATTCACTCAATTCATTGAATTCTTAAAGTAAGACAAAAGACAATATTATGAGTTCCACTCAACAATTTTGATTTATGATGATTTATTTATTCCCCTTTCTGAGCACAACTTGTGGTTTTGTAGAGATGGAGTCTAAAAAGTGTTACAATACAAAGTAGATTTTAAATTGAAATAAACCTAAAGTGCTTGAGATTTACTTTATTCCACTGTGCTTAAGCTGTGCTTTGTTCCGCTTTGTGGATTAAACTTTTATAAGCTGTCTTCGCAGAATAGAGTACTAGCATTTTATGAATGACCTTTTTCGAGGTAGAAATGCTTCAGTTTAGCTAGAGAGAATATGCAAACAAAAAATTCTCGAGCATAAAATTGTTTTGAAGCACGAAAAAATGCCGGGAGGCTTTTACGGTGAAAATTATTTCATTAAATGTTCTAGTTGGATCTCCACGACCAAACTCAAGCGCTATGGCAAGGAATGGATACTAAATATTCATTTTCATTCCCTGTTGGTTTGTCGTAGCCCTCCAGCACTTAACGAGACAATAGAATTCGTCGAAATTAAACTACTTTAATTTGAATAGCCTCCAGACATGTCGTTCTAAGGAGACACTTTGTAGTTTAGATCTTTCTAATTCTATGAGAGGATAGGATGAGAAGGAATAGCTTTGAAGTGAGGCGAGCGAAAGTGTGGCCTTTCAAGGATTGAACGGAAGAATTCCGAATTCCATGATTCTATTCAAATCTTTGTAATGCTCTACATTTTGAATGTTCTTGAACCTTTCATTCAATGGAATGGTCGCTCTAGTCTTTACAATTACATTGATGCTTTCTTCGTTTAAGACGAAAGGCGAACAATACCTTTGAGCCGGGGTGGTATGCCCTATTCATAATGTCTGAGTGGAATCCTACCTTCCTGCTAGAGGTGTAAACGGACCGGACTGGGTCCGGTCCGGTCCGGTCCGGTCCGAAAACGGACCGGACCGGGCTGGAAATTC